>SJYQ01006322.1:786641-812799 GCA_006410935.1 Redunca redunca
TTCCTTAAACTATTTAATAATTATAGAATGATATTTAGAGTAAATTCTCAATTATTTATACAAAGTAAGTAACATTTAAGCAGAAAATCCAAAGATCAGTTCTATTTGCTTTTAGAATGCATCATGCTTCTGCAATTATGATGTTTTCTTAATTTTGTAATTTCCCTAATTATGTTTTCTTTTGTTAAACATTAAAAATAGTTTATATTATCATGTACACATGTGAAAGTGAGAAAAATGACCCAAACCTTTGCTGGAAGACAGGGTAATCAGGTAGGTTTAAAAAAAATTTTAAGGTAAAATACTGAGAAATGATTAAATAAGATCTTATCATAATTTGGGGGCCAAAAATCATTTAATTTTACCTATAAATAATTTGAAACTTGGAAAAAGACAACCAGATTCACTTTTTAAAGACTATGCTGGAGTCAAATCTAAGTACAAGACAAAGTACAGTAAGTCATGAATATATTCTCACTCAGGCATAAAATAAAGCACTGAGGGAAAACCTCTTAAAAAAAAAAGCTCTCTGAGTAATCAACATAAAATAAAGCAACAAACCTACTGAAGTGGAACAAAGCAATGAAGAAGTCATTATCAAGTTTTCAGTAACACAAAATCAAGAATATTATGTGAAATGCTACACATGAAGAAAAAGTCCTAAAAGAAACAATTTCAAAGTCTAAAACAAAACTAAAAAAAAACAAACAAATAACTTCTCAAAACTGAAAGACAAAAAAGAATCAACAGTAAGGATAAAACAGATTATGGTGTTAGCTCAAACGTAAAAATTACAAATTCCATCATGAATAAGAAAAAGGATATTTAAGCTATAAAGGGATTTTTTTTTTAAAGGAAAATTGCCTTCTTTTATTTGTACTAAAAAATTATAAATAATTACGGATTAGTAGACTTTGGTTAATTTTTTTTTCATTGACTAGTGATGAGAAGGACAAACGGCGTTAAAAAGATTTTCTTCCTTCAAATCAAACTTCTCACCAAGGAATAACTACAGCATTGAAAGACTGCCAATATTCTAAAGAAAGATATAAAACATTTCTGAATTTGAACTTTGACATATGTTAAACTTATAAAGAACTCTTTTAAGACATTTAAGCAACATACCACCAAGTCTTGATCCTGAAGCAAGTTACATATTGCTTCATATAACATGGGTCTTAAGTCAGACTTGAATTTCACAGAAATCCACTGACCGATGAGCCAAATCACCCTGCGCCGCAATGGCTTATACCTAGACGGGAAAACCATGCAATGAAAACGTTATATACTCTAAGAAGCCTATTTCACTAAGCATATTTCATCATTTAAATCTAAAATGTAATAAGAAAGCAATATACATTTTATACAAAAATCTAAAAGCTACTTTTAAATGCACCACAGTACAAATACTAACAACAAAGTTCTGATCTAAAAAACTGAAAATTCTCAGCAGACATATTATAAATCTGATTATTTTGTATTAAGTAATTACAACATAGATATGTACATAAAAGCCAAGTTCACTTCTATTCCTCAAGTAACCAAAAAGAGTTCATCTTAATAGGTGTAAGCAGCTAATGTCCCAAACCCTGAGGCAGGAGAGGCTATTAAGAAGTAGTAATAATAATAAAAATAAAGGAACTTCGGTACTCAATTTTCTAATCCCAATTCTGTTCATCTCACAAAGATTATTTTGAAAACACTGTGAGAAATTTCTAGACTTAAGACATTTACAGTAACATGTACATACACTTGTTTCTCTATGGCCATATTTGCTAAAGAAAATGAAGGTTCTTTAGGCAAAGGGAAAAACCACCTGTGTCCAAGAATTGTAGATACAAACTCTCGGTATTATATTTATTTAGTAGCAAGATGATATTTCTGGGTGACAATGTAGTAAACTAAGGAATATAACACAACTTTTAGAAAATTATAATATTTTAAGATTATTAAACACATATAAAGAATTACTCATTAAAGTTCCAATGAAAAGTACATTTCCTGCTCTCAAAATGTTTAACATATCTAAAAGAATTAAAGGCCACAAAACTTTAGACTAGGATCGCAAAAACGTAAGCGAGAAGAGCAGGCAAAGGGAGATGGGATTTGAACAGCATTTCCTGGTGGCTCAGACAGTAAAGAATCCGCCTGCAATGCAGGAGACCTGGATTCGATTCCTGGTTTAGGAAGATCCGCTGGAGAAGGGAACAACTACACACGCCAGTATTCTTGCCTGGAGAATCCCATGGACAGAACAGCCTGCAGTCTACGGTCCAAGGGGTCACAAAGAGTCAGCATGACTGAGCGACTTGCACTCACTTCACTAAGATAAATAGTATTGGGGGCAGAAAACTGAAAAACTGCCTTTTCAAGGGATAGGGACGATTTGAGCAGCCACAGAGGTAGAAGTAAACAAGACTTGTATAGAGTACATGAAGGAATCAGAGAATCTTCAATTTTGGACTGAGATCTCTGGGATTACCACATTCAACATTCGAGACAAAGAGAATGAAGCTCAGAAAGGTTCAGATTCTAAGATGAAAGTCACTTCTAGGCAAAGTTAATAGTAGGGGTCAGTTTGTTCCTCAAAGTGTGAATCCCAGACCCACAGGATCATTACCTGGAAGGATGACAGAATCACACAATCTGACCAAGACCTAAACCTTAAAACCTGCGTTTTAAGCAGTTCACCAGGTGATTCACATGCATATTAAAGTTTGAGAAATACGGGTCTAGACCAGTTTTGTCCAAAAGAAACATAATGTAAGCCAAATATGCAATTTTAAATTTATTAGTACCCACCTTAAAGTAAAAGATACATATGAAAATTTAACATTTTCACTTATTGCAATATATTCAAAATATTATCACTTCAATATGTCATCAATAAATATTTTATACTGCTTTAGTTTTAAATTCAAATTTTAGTTAATTAAAGTCATTTCCTCATTTGCACTAAGTACGTTTCAAGTACTCAGTAACCATATATACTAGCTATTGTACTAGACAACACAGGTCTAGACTAAATAGCCTCTAGGATTTAAGGACAATCAAACTGCAAATCTGTCTCAACACTGAAGGCATTCTCTCCATCAAAGGCTCACTAGCAACCAGAGGGCAGAGTTGAAAAACATTTTAATCACCACTGCCCCAACAGGCCACGGCAAATCCCAGTGCTGAAAACATTTCGTGATTGAATAACTGACTGAAAACTGAAAGGATAGCTACTTAATGGTGAAAATTACCTTTAAAGCATCTCTAGCTCACAATTCTATTGCTCTAAATATTTATAAAATGATCCATACATGAATGGTTCTCTATTCATGTGTTAAGGTAGCCATGTTAACTGTTCTATGACTGTATACTAAGCATTCTGATAAGTATCACATTTATAGAAATAAGTCCCTAGAACTTCCCAATTCAAAACAAGAAAAAAAGGCTCTTGAAAAATTTTAATTGTCTAATTTTAAATGAAGAAAAATTTATACAAATTATGAAATGCTTTTTCCCCTTCCATTTTACTCATCCATTACTTAAAATTAAAATCGGGCAAAAGTCCTACTTACTAAGTTGTCAGATTGATCTTTACTACTGAAACAGACACCTTAAAACGAGTCTCAAGTGTCTCCAAATGCTTTCTGCTATGGTGCCACTGCAATTTCTTTTCCCCACAGACTTGCAATGCTCTGTGATCCTCAGACAGCCACCTTTCATGGATATTACTTGTTTATGCTCCTTTTGAGCTACAGCCTCTGCTAAGTCTCAACTGGCTTCCTTTTGTACATAATCTTCATCTAGAATTCAGAGATTCCTATCTTCCATTATCTCTGCATAAAATTTCATCCTGCAAACTATCTTATCAAATCCTTCAGACATGTCACAATTCACATTTGAAGTAAAATAACACAATAACAAATGATTTTGCTTATTTTTCAGTTATAAGATTCAAGTCTTATTCCTTTCTACATGAGACACTATTAGCTAAGTCATACTATTATTTTTTTTTAATTTTAGGCAATTTTAACACCTTCTAGTCTTCATTAGAAAATCAGTAAGGTAAAATAAGTGTATAACAAACACAACATTTTATACTTGCCTATTGTGAATGACTTGCAATTCTGGAAGAAGTTGGTTTTTAAACCACTGATCAAAATCAACACTGTCAAACAACTCATAAGCCGCTAATCCAACAGCATTATACACTAAGAAGAAGATTTTAAAAAAAGAATTAATTTCAAATACTGGGCCAAGTGCTAATTATCTTTATGTAAGAAAATAAGTCTTAAAGACTACTTTGAAATATGTAATTAGTTAATAAAGGGAAATCTACAATATGTTAATCCAGGAAATTATTTAAATAAACATTTTAGAAACATTTAAATTACATCACTCTATGTTTTTCCTAAATATTCAGTGTTTTTAAAGAGAAAATTACATTCATTTAAAATCATTCATGTCAAACTATAAAAATAACATCCGCTTCCAAATGGATGCAAGAATTTATGCCATGGTCCCTGATAACCCTCTTTCCAGCCTCTTCTCTCACCACAACCCCTTAAACACTATGTTCCGATTAAATCAAATACTCCCAATTCAAAACTTAACTGTGCTTGTCCCTCTTCCCTTCAAGCTTCTGTCCATACTGCTCCTTTTATCCAGAACCACCCTTCGCCACTTATTAACCCTCACTTATCCTGTGTCCTCACAGAATACTTCTTTACGAGACGCTCCCTGGGTACACCAAAACTGTTATTAATACCTTGTAGTTTTCCACGGCACTACCTGCTTACCATCTACATTAGCATTAACCAACTGATATTATGTTATAATCAACCGTACCTGATTACCATCTATTCTAGCATTAATCAACTGGTACTGTTATAATCAACTGTTTGCTCACTCTCTATCACCAGATAATTCCTCAATTTTAGATATTCTTGTAATGCAACTCTCCGAGCATAACACCTGCCACAAAACAGACACACCCTACTGAAGAAATAAATGTTTCTAAATCATTTTCATTTAACATACCAGCATCTTTGATTAATAGTGCATTCATATCTTCCACATTAGTGGGACCTGAAAAAACAAGTATCAGCAAGGGTAAATTAAAACTAGTTTTTAAAAAACACTTAAACTCAATTTGTTAGTTTCTCAATTCAGCTAACTACAATATATTTTGTGGATATTAAATATGTAAGAGAAAGTTCAAGTTTTTTTATCATCATCATTAGAGAAAACAGTTATAACACGTAGAGCCATACTACAGCTTTAGAAACCATTATAATATATTTGGAAAATGTTACATCAAGCAACATTCTAGAAAAATATATGTAAAATTGCTAACTACTGTATTATATCATGATTATAAGAGAAAATTTTTTAAAAAAATAAAAAGATGAATCCCACAATAGGAAAAAAAAAAAAAGAACAAGAATAGGCAATTCATACAAAAAGTTTAATTTTTCTAAATATAAAAAATAAGCCAGGTTATGACAATACATTAAAGAATTTGACAACAAAATGAAAAATGTAAATGAGAACCATTATGTAACGTGGAAACCAGAATAAAGAGCTGGCATTCCATACACGACTATCCAGAGGAGACCACAGTTAAGACACAAAGAACACAGTTTAGTTTACCCAGTAAGCATATTTCTTTAGGACAGAAAGATTCCTAGCAAGTTTATCAAGCACTTTTCTTCTGTTAAATATGATTTCTTAAGCATATAGCCCTGTATAAGTAAGTCACTCCAGAACTGGAAAGAAAATAACTAAACTCTGAAATCACTGAAAACCTTGCCATCAGAGAGCAACTTACCAGGGTAACCTAATTAGCTTAACCAATTTCCTGAAGCGGTTTAATAAAAATAAATGGATGGGAGAAAATGGAAATAATGTTCTAAACACAACAACAAAAAAGGTGACTTCAGCAGTATATTACCAAATTTAAGAATCTATAATGTTGCATTAAGAAATTTGTAAATAACTGTACATCAGAAATCAATCTACATGAAACTACAATGAATGCTCACATTATCTTTTAAATGAACACAAAAAACTTGATGGATAGCTCATTTACTCCCTTGGTTTATAATTTAAGCAGGAACACTCCATTAGATTGTTGAGAAAACAAAAGCCTAAAAAGTGAGCTACGCTCTGATGGTATGAACAAGATCAAGAATCTCCTTCTCTACAGGAGATCCTCCTACTTTTATTTCCTTACATTACCACCCACTGAACACTTGATCCCTTACAATTTGACTCCTGCCCAAATCAATCAAATAATCTGTGTAAGATTCCCTTGCCCAGCTGTGTGAGTTAACTGCCAAAAGTCAATCAATCAACAAACAGTTACTCTGTGTACCAGACATTGGGAACAAGCAATGAGCAAAAAAGATGTATTCAAGGCCTCCTCCCTGAAATTTACACTATATCAGAATAGTCAGAAATGACAAATCACTTTTAATAGTTAAATAATTACTTGTGTACAAAGATCAAGTGCCACCCATTTCACTTCATAGTTTTCTCTTAAATCCATTGCATTCTTTCCACTGTCATGAAGCTAACATTTATTATTTTAACTTTTTCACCCAGTACTTCTCACAACATGCTCCAAATAGATTCTTTCCCCCAAGCAATATACATGACTGCCCACTATTTTAGTATGCTTACCAGAGCAAAATCTATCACAATCAAGGCCTGTCTCATTTGTGAACCCCCATTCTTATTTTCTATTTTGAAGGCTACTCTCTCAGAAAAGCACACATTCAGTCTTTCTCAAATTCGTGTCTGGTATATGATCTAGGGAACACATCATAGCAGGAATTCAAAATATTTTTTTGAACACTGATTAATAGATAAATCAAAATATCACAAAATATACCTCACCTTGAAGTGTTTGCATCATTTCTAAAAGTACAGGAGTTAGAGTCTGATTATATTCATGGAATATATCTATAAATAATACTTCAGTGCATGGCTGTTGGGAAAAAAATAAGTTTCTAATGAAAACAATGGTATATTGCAATGATTAATTCTATGCAAAGAATACTCATTCTTAAAACTCTGAAAAAAAAAAAACTCTGAATATGTTTCCAATTCTTGACGTTTTTTTGAAAAAAGTTTATTCGTGTTTTTCAAAAACCCAATAGGAAATAAAATAAAATTATAATTATTTCACTCATAACGTGGAAAAGTTACTTCACTACTTCAATAATTTGGCATTATATATGCAAAAATGCAAAACTACAGAGAGGAAAATTTTCCATTTACATTTTACTTAATTCTTTAAATTTAAAAAGCAATCTGGAACCACAGTTACTTATAGATTCAGAACTATAAATGAATGTCTTAAGAATTAGTATGTTAAAAATTATTTACTTTTCCTGGCAGTGACATAAATAACAACAGCAATTAATGACTTCAATTCACCACAGAGTTGTATTTTCTTTAACAGACACAAAGTGCAAAAGGAATCACAAAGTTATCATGTATAGAATAGACAGTTAATGTCAAGTTGCTGTAAAGCACAGGGAGCTCAGCCTGGCGCTCTGTGACAGCAGTGGTGGGATGGAGCAGGAGGTGGGAGGGAGGAGACATGTGTATACCTATGGCTGATTCATGTTAATGTATGGCAGAAAACCAATATAGCATTGTAAAGCAACTATCCTCCAGTTAAAAATAAATTTTAAAAACAGAAATCACAATGTTAATTACATAAAAGAATGACTCATTTTCATTCGTAAAAGTACTAAATCACTAGTTGTTTCATAAAATACAATACAATTAAATTTTGAAGGTATTGTGATTTATGTTTAAAATCAATTACAAATGTACATACTTCAATGTGTACAGATGAAATGACACATCATCTCAGATATTTGCTTCAAAATAATCCAAGTAGGTGAAGGAGTACTCATACAAAACAAGACTAGCCACGAGTTGATGACTGATAAAACAGGTGCTGGATATAGAATTCATGATATTATTCTGTTTCTCAATATATTTAACAGTTTCCATAAGAGAAAGTTTTAAAAACTTAGAGCAGTAAAAAAGTTTTTATAAAACTTTTAAGTTCTATGGAAGTTTATGAAACAGATAATGCAAATTATATAAACAAAAGTCTTCAAAAAAGAACAGTTCAAAGTCCACATTTGATAAACCTTCCTCAATGTTAGCCATATCAGTAAAGTATATATAAAAAGAATTCTATAACTGAAAGCAATGGGCTAGTCTCTGAGAATCATACTAGGTAGTAAGAGAAATAATGTACCAGAAGAAGCTTTATAATTACTGAAATATTTAGGAGGAAAAAAATGTTTCTAGCCAAAAAAGGTAACTTTCAAAAACATTTCTTATTTCTCCAATGACAATTATTTCCAATTTGTAAAATGAAGAAAAATTCAGTTTGCAAACCTCCAACTTAACAAATAAATTTCAGATTCAAGTTCATAATTTAATTAGATGCTTTCTTCTCAAATATGGACTCTTGCAATAATAAATATGTTTCCTACCTGACTTAATGCTTGAAATCTTTAATATAGTATCATTCTCTACTAAGAGTTACACAAGCAGAAAAAAGAAAAAAAACTTACAGAAGCATTACCCTTTTCCCTATCAATTTTTCTTCCAATCAATACTCACCCTCAAACTGTACTTCCAAGAATCTCCCCCTGTTTCTTCCGCTGCTGCAATTAAAAATATGACAAATGATGCTCTCCACAAATGCAATAATGATGTTTCTAAAATCTCAGTTTGGAAAACCAAGATTTTTGGTAAGATCAATATAATACAGCTGCAAATTATTATAAAATAATGCAGAGCAAACAGTTGGGAACACAAGGCCTTTACCATAAGTTACAGATGACATCTGTGTACATCAAGGTGCTCGTAACCACAAGCATTCTCACTTCCGTTAAAAAGTCTGTACAAAGACTTCCTTGGCAGTCCAGTGGTGAAAATCCCAGGCTTCCAAGGCAGGGGGCATGGGTTGGATCCCTGGTCGGGGAACTAAGATCCCACATGCCACATCCAAAAACCAAACATACACACACACACACACACACACACACACACACACACACTCTGTATGGAGAAAAGCTCAAAGTATTTGTCACTCTCTGAGTCTGTGACATTACCTGATACACTGTCATTACAATCCTGAGAATCATTTCATACAATAGTGATGTTTTATAAGTTTAAATGATTAGTCACATTATCCATAAATTCTCTGTATTTAAAGTAAAATATTTCCAGAACTCTTAAAACTCTGGAGATTCAGTGTTTCATATTATAATATGGTATTACTACATTAAAAAAGCAATACAAAGCATAAGAGTTTAGCTACGAGAAAAAGCAAAAACAAAAAATATGCATTATACAGTATAGTGTTATATTTTCTAAATGGTTTAAAATATTTCTAAATAAAAAAGAAGGTAAGTCTTAGAAAAATGTTTATGATATTTTAAAAATATTGGAAATATATGTGTAAAACTACACAAAGGCATCCAGTCAAAGGGATGGGTAGAGGCTAAAACCTAGCCCATGTCTGACCATGGCAGAAGTATTAAGTTGGTGCAAAGGTAATTGCCCTTTTCCACTGCTGAACTTTGCCTAATACTGAAATGCAATCTTAAATAACCGTGGCTATGCTATCCATCACCTTAATGTATCACCTTTTTAATTCTACGTTTTGTTGCTAATGACTTATTACTTGATGTTTATATTTATTTTACACTAGGGAAATGATGCCAGACAAAAAGCAAATCCAAGCGATTTTCTTATTTTGAGTTCAAAATGGGTCATAAAGCGGTGGAGACAACTCACAACATCACCAATACATTTGGCCCTGGAACTGCTAATGAACATACAGTGTACTGGTGGTTCAAGAAATTTTGCAAAGAAACAAGAGTCTTTTTTTTTTTTTTTTTATAATTTTTATTTTTACTTTAGTTTACTTTACATTACTGTATTGGTTTTGCCAAACATTGACATTAATTCACCACGAGTGTATATGCGTTCCCAAACACGAATCCCCTCCCATCTCCCACCCCATACCATCCCTCTGGGTCCTCTCCCTGCACCAGTCCCAAGCATCCTGCATCCTGCATCAAGAAACAAGAGTCTTGAAGACGAGGAGCCAGCCATCAGAAGTTGACAACAACCCACTGAGAGGACCATCGAAGCCATATTTACCTGACGGCTCTCTCACCAACTGACTGCCACTACTCAAGCATCTCAACAACTTTTTGCAAGGAAAATGCTTCCACAACCAGCAGGAGGCAGAATATGCTTTCCTTAGGAGTTTTTCAAATCTCAAAGCATGGATTTTATGTTACAGAAATAAAAAAACATTTCTCATAAGCAAAAAATGTGTTGATTGTAGTGGTTCCTATTTTGATTAATAAAGGTGTGTTTGAGCCTACTTATGATGATTTAAAATTCGTGGTTGGAAACTGCAATTATGTTTGCACCAACCTAATAAATGACACACACTTTATTCACACCCAAGTAGTTTATCAAGCACACAACCCCTTGATTTTCTGTAGCAAAGGCCCTGATAGTCTACCTACTACTAAAGTATGACTAGATTAAACAGACCCCCTACAGGGATTCCATGGTGGCTCAGTGGTAAAGAATCCACTGGCCAAAGCAGGAGATACGCATTCAAAAAAGCAGGAAATGACGCACTCGAACCCTGGACCAGGAAGCTCCAGGAGGATGCTGCAGAGCAACTAAGGACGTGAACCACAACTGCTGAGCCTGTCTGTGCTCTGGAGCCCGGGAGCTACAACTACTGAGCCCTCACGCTACAGCTACTGAGGTCTGTACACCCTAGAGCCCACGCTCTGCAAGAGACACCTCCCCAGTAAGAAGCCCACGCACCGCAACTAGAGAAAAGCCCACCAAAAATAAAATTATATTTAAAATAGATGTCCTATAGAAATATTTTAATCATCTAAAAATTAATTTTAAATTAAAATATCTTAAATAGGTAATCCATTCAGCAATTCAGAAATTTTCATTTCCAAACTACTTTCTAANGTTATTACACCTATCATCAAATAAATGATATCTATTGATGAAATGAGGAAAAATTCATGCAAAAACTGGAAAACTGATACTTACTAAAGCCTTCTGGGTCTTCTTCCCACATTGTCAGTTCTTCTTCAGTTAACAGAAAATAATGAGAGACTAATCTTCTACATATCTCTGTCAAAGTAGGATATGTGAAGAATGCCATCTTAATCTTATGAGCTTCCAGAGTTGCAGGGTTGCTATCTAGAAAAATAAAATTTCCAAGTTAATTATACAGACAAGCATTCTACCCATGCTGGATAGTGAAACAAATAAATTTAAGAATACCTTCTAAATAGCAGTATATAAATTTTCATTTGTATTATGGACATATCTCAAAGATGCTCTTGCTTTTATTTATACCACACACATATCAGTCTTGCTTCTATCTTACCACTGTGGCTAGTCCATTTCCATCCTGTATTATCACATCATATTTTGAAGTGACTTACCTATATGTCTCTTTTTCTCTTCTACAAGAC
Source organism: Redunca redunca (assembly GCA_006410935.1). NCBI lineage: Eukaryota > Metazoa > Chordata > Mammalia > Artiodactyla > Bovidae > Redunca > Redunca redunca. Next base: position 798,203 of record SJYQ01006322.1, read on the forward strand.
ATTCTCATTCACTGTGATAAACATACACATGAATGAATTCCAACAGAGTGGACCTCTGAACTTTGTGAGTGCATTTACACTCAGATATTTTTCAACAGTAAATACTAAACTACAGTTTACACGGCTGGATGAATCCCCAGATGCACGGGAACAGTGAATATGGATGGCCAGCTATAAGTTATACTCATTAACCCCTGTGTTGTTCAAGGGTCAACTGCAATATAACAGTTTAACCTATTCTAGAAGCAACTTTTAGCTGCCTAGAAACACTTTATATATGATCAAAACAAAACTTTTAATTGTACAAATAAATGCAGTCTACAAATGAGCTATAGCAGTTACTGAAGTAGTTAATTCTTAAAAGACCTAGGTTTCAACTGATGTTCTACTGTGTTACAAAAGACAGTAGTTTACTAAATGCACTGTAAGTCTTTTAAAAGCTGGCATTTATATACCAAAAGCTCTAATCCTTATCTCTATTTCATGTCCCAGCAATAGTTTATTTCTCAGACTTAAATGAACTTCAAAAAACTTACATAAAAATAGCAATTACTTCACACTAAGATTAAAATAAGGAAATGAAAAAAATAAAACTACCAGTAAAGCATTACCTTCAAAATTTTTGGATGGCTTATAAGCATAATTTTTGACAATCATCTTAATAAGATTCATGCACTGGACTATGAATCGTTCAAATGTAACACCTTCACCAACTTCTGTAAACACATAGCTTACAGAAAATTCCAGTGATCTCTGAATTAGAGGAGTAAATGAAAAGGGATGCTGATCCAAGAAGTCTAAAAGCTATAAAGAAAAAAAAATTTAATATATTTTCTTCAAATTCACATAGGAATATAATCATTCATAGGTACACCTAATAACTGGTAATAAATACTTAGCAAGTTTGGAACCTTGTGGGAAGTCCAGTTTTTCACAGGTAATATACTCTCTGGGGTATACCATACAATGTGAAATAAATCCGATTGTATCTTATCACCTGAACTTTCTATTACTTCTACTACAAGATTCAAAATAAACTTACTTCATACTTAATTCTATATCAATCAGCAAATGTGATACCAAAAGTACAAGAAAGGCCTTTAAAAAATAATAAAGGCAAATAATCACAAATGTATCCTGCATCAATTGCATGTCAATGTATCAAATAGTTGATGAGAGAGATTTCCTCTATATAGAAGAATTCCAGCTAATAAACGTAAAAGGAAGAATATTAATAGAATTAGAATGCCATCAATTTGTAACCCCTATTCAAACAAAAGATCTAAGCCATGATCATCGATGGCTGCTAGAGTCAAGGGAAAGGCTGTTGAAGAATTTAATAATGGATAACGCAATAAGCAACTTCAAGCAATCAGACATTGTGCATCTCCTGGTGTGACGCAATAGGAAATACACAGCATCACCTGTAAACTATTCTTGTCATTGTCACCCTACTCCATTCCCTCCCATCATTAAAAAAAACAAGAAGAAATGCCTGAATGGGAACAAGTTTCTTACCTAACTAGAAATTTCTATGAAATATGGGAGGAGAAGGGGTTTAGAAACAAAGGAATATGTTAACACATTCTATTTGGAGGCACATGTAAAATGTTCCAATTTTAAAAGCTTTAATAAAGTCATGAGATTATAAACATGAATTTCATAAATTATTACTTTTTATTTGGCCATGCCATGTAGCATATGGGATCTTAGTTCTCCAACCAAGAATTGAACCCCATCCTCTACACTGGAAGGGATTCTTAACCACTGAACCACCAGGAAAGTTCCCTCACAAGTTTTTTTATAGTTGGTTTTTTGAATAAGGATTCAATAGTGTCGGTTCTCTCTCTCTTTTTTTTTTTAAAACATGTGAACTTTTTATTGTCGAAATAGGAACTTTTTATGGGAGAATGAGGCCTGATGTGACCACATTATTGCGGTAACAGATCATTTCCTGTAGAGTTTTCCGTGTTGTGGATTTGGCTGTCTATATCCATTAATTTTTTTATAAAATAACTATCTGAAATATATACATATTGCCTCAGATGGTGCACCCATACAATTCTATTCAAAAGATATGTGATATTAATGATGATAAACCATCATTATGAATAGACTGATTTTTGGTCTTATCTACTGCAACATCTTACCTACTTTATGCTGTGCTGCACTTTTTTCTCTCTGCTTTTTCCAGTGGGTTTGAGAATAATGAGACTTTGAGGAATCAAATTCTCTTTTATTAGGATTGATTTTTTTAATATCCAGGTGACTTATATACTTTGACATATGGTATATATAAATTTAATCATTATATGTATTCTAAAGGCTTTAAGATACAAAGGGCTTTTTTAGCTTTCCTGTACACAGTAAAAAAAATAGTTACTTTAACACTAAATCAAAAATGTATGCTTAAAAAACATCACTTTCTTTACTAAATTTGAGTATCTATATTTCACTTGAGAAAACATAATTAAGATTAAAAAAAAAACTTACCACTTTAGTAAAAAGAATGATGGTCTTTTCCAGTCTATCCCTACATACATTATCTGTACCTATACTTCTACCTATTAAAAATACAATTCACATATTAGCACAAGTTAATAATATTCTATAAATTTACAACCAAGACAATGACAAAACTTTTTACAAAAATACTGTCAGATATGTTTTTATACATTTCGCATTATGAATTCATGAGTGTGCACCCCTACTCAAAACAAGAAATAAATAAGTAAACCATAACATTTAAGTTTTTAGAGAGCAAGACCTTACGCTTGACACAGAAATGCTCAGTGCCATATTTCACAAAATTAATCCTAAAACACTAACTGAGCCCATTTCATTGTAAAAAGGTAGCAATTTTATCTGTAACACCATGTTGTCATAGTTAAAATACTTTTCAAGTAACATAAATAAAAACAAAGAATTCAAAGATTAACATACTTATCTTTCCTAAATCTTCTAACAATTTTCTTCTGATCATTTTCTTGGTGTAATGAATTTTTGTACATTCAGAATAATGTCCATCAGCTCATTAACTATCCTGCCTGCTCCCTAATCATATACCTCATAATCTGTCTCATCAGTTACGTCATTCTCCTCTCCTGGATGGACTTCTATCCTTCCCTTTTATTCTCCCATGGGGAAAACCAGAGAAAAATGACTACTTTTAAGGAAAAAGAAATCATATGAGCTTTCTTATAGTACCTAGCAACAGACTCAATAATGGTTCTACTAAACTGAATATGACTGACAAAACAATCAGCAACTCCCCTAAAAGTGAGTACACTAAGGTATGCTCTCAGGGTACTAAGTCTCCAAATACACTCACACATAAAAAACACACACACACATGTTATACATATGTGTGTGCAAGAATATACATGTATGTGTGTATCCTGTGTGGTGTGTGTGTGCATTCTGAGAAAAGGTGCTTATAATCATAGGGAAGAGAAAAGGACAGCGGATCACCAGCATAATACAACACAAATGTAAACAGAAAATTCTTCCGTATGGGGTAGTAGATTAGAAAGGGTTCTACAGGTCGGTCAGTAATGGTTAGCAGACCAGAGATTTGCTCAGTGAAAGTACCATTTAAGGATATTTATATCAAACAGATATACTAAATGTACTAAAAAAAACAGAATCAACAAAATGTCTAAACAGCATGTGGTACAGGGCCTATACTCAATGGGTATCTGCTAAACATACTACTGTTGTGGGTGTCTGCATGGAACAGAGTAGTAGCGGTAGAAATAGGGAAGAAGGAATTGATACAAAATATATTTTTTTAGAAAAAGGTTTCTTCAATACTTAGGACAAGACATGTATATGAAGACAAAACTGAGCTTCCAATTTAATTTTAGATAATTAATTATCAAGATATAAGATTTCAGCCCCTCGAGATTTGCATGTGCCAAACAGAAGCTACTAATAAAAAAGGATGCTATAGTAAAAACTACTATCATGGAAGTACTTACTGCATTCCAAAAATTGTTTTAAACGTTCAAATATTCCATGTAAAAAACCCTAGAAAACAAAAACATTTTTGAAGGGTTTCAATTCATTCTGTTATAAGAATTTACCATACACTTTCTCAGGGAAACTAAAATATACCTATCGTAACATCTTAAAAAGTTAAAATAAAGTAAAAATCATTCCTATAATAATAATTCCTATCATTACTATAATAATGCCTTCAATCTTCCACAAGAAAATAATAGTATTTCATCTCCTCAGTGTCTCACTTCAATAACCTAAATCACTTTGCAATAAATAAAAAATTATTTATTAAGTATTCTATGTCACTAAATATCCTCTTTTCCTCTTACTGTTTATTTCTTTTCCATAGGACTTATAATCCCCTGACATAATCAGTCTCCTCCACCTAAAATGTCAGATCCTTAAGATTCAAGAACTTTGCCTGTTTGCTTTGCTCTATCCCAGAAGCCAAGAATGGTATTTAGCAATAATAAGTATTCCTAATATGAATAAATGGTATCAACTATTTGTGGCAGAGGTTTTCAATCTCAAGTGTTCAATTACATTAGCCTTCAGAGATCAGAGAAGGCAAGAATCACCATTTACCATATGGGTCCAAAACACCTTTTACTATATTTTTTTAAGACATGTTATGAAAACTTTGCAGAAATAAATATAAAGGAATACTGAAAAAAACACTTTATTAAAATGTTTAAGAATTTCAATATCACAGACTTTTTCGTGTCAATAAATTTTGGTGTATAAACATCATAAAAGATGTCACATGTCCTTTTAGCAAATGAGATGGTCCAGGTTTTTGTCACAAAATACTATACACTTTCCTGATGAATGACTGACTAGAACAGAATGTTGTTATTTCTTCTTTGAAATAGAGAGATATATTGCTCACTCATCAATTCTTGAGTTTGAGACAATTCACCTAGGATGTCATCACCTGAAGTCACAGAGGCTAAAATGCCACTTAGTTTCACTATCACCACTGGGGTCTAGGGGGCTGCTACCAGTCTCTTAAACAGTATCCATCTTTGGATTCATGTAAAAATCATGAAACATTTTCCTCTGTCAATTTTCATCTCTCAGCCATTTTGAGCAGAAAATGAAAAACTAAATTATCAGCTGTGTTAAATGAAAGCTAATAGCAACCAATAGTGTTTGTGTCTTCTTTTATACCTTCCTGAAAGATGATGCAACACAGTAGATAACATAGTAAGAAAACCTCAGGACAACAACCAATTTCACTACTGCTTCATCCTCTGGCTATCTCACCATTCTCTCATTTTCATACTACTTCAGTCTTTTAAAACACAGTTGAGAATAAATTATAAGTAATGATAATTAACAATAAAGTAATTTCTAGTATGATAAAATAGAATTTTCAATATAGCAAAAATAAAATCACCAAGATCCCATATGCATGTTAAATTTATACAGAAGCTCAATGCAATGGTCCCATATAGTAGCTACAAGACAGAAGGAATTTTATTCTCTTTTAAACAAAATTAGTGCATCAGTCAGGGTTCTCTAAAGAGAGCAGAAACTTATGAAAGACATCAATTTTAGTAAGTTCATCAAGAGGATCAGGAATTTATAGAATTGGACAACTGATTAGACTAATGTTATATAATAATAAGAACCTCTTAAAATAATCATCAAATGGCAATTTACAGAACAGTTTAGTTAGTTGCTGAACTCATTTCAAAAATCATTCTCTCTCATAATCCTCACAACATCCATGGGATATGTACTATTATTTCATCATCATATTGCAAAAAGAGAAACTCAGTACCAAGGAAGATATTCTGAGGCCATGTTATCATGAAAAGACCAAGCCAGGATTCAAAGCCAAATTTGTCTGCCTCCAGAAACCCAAATCTCACCACTAGTATATAGTGCTTCTTAAGCATCATTTATATCCCATGTTATTTTTAAGATCTTTACGCTATTTGAAATGTTGTCCATACTTTGTTAAAATTCTATTCTTATTTACAACTAATCAATAATACCACAATACAGCAGGTTTAACGGAACAGGAGCTGACATACAGCTTCTGAGACAAAAGACTCAAGGAAAACCCTAAGGCTCACAAAATATGGAGAGTATCCATTGACAACTATTATTCTAATTTACAGAAATGTGATTCATATCAGTTCATTTACACTGAAAAGAAACTGATAAACCTATTCAATATTTTAATTTTATGATACTCAGAATATTATATATAATTACTGAGCCTTTTGTATATTTCTACCATATCACACAGTCATTTGCTTAAATAACTACTAAGCATTTTTATATAGCAGATATTATCCCAAGCTCTGGAGTGAAGAGTAAACAAAAGTCTCTGCATTCATGGAACTTACATTTCTCGTGAGGGCACTGAGGGAGCTGTCAAACTGGTTACTAGAAAATGTTTTTTGATAGCATGGCAATAAACGTAACTATTGTGTTGGCCAAAAGCTGTTATGGAAAAATGAACTTTCTGGCCAACCAAAATATTTAAATGTATCAATATTGAAAACTGGGGTTGGTTTTCATATATCTTCAGGTAATGTGGTATTGTACACCAGTATCATAAAATCATACTTTAAGATTTCCATTTCTAGGAATTTATCCTAGAGATCACTAGAAAAGTACACAATGACATATGCACCCAAATGTTCATTTTAATATCATTTCTCAACAATTAAAAACTAGAAACAAACTACATGTCATCAAGAGATCACTGGGCAAGTAAATTACAGAAAATATATGATTAATTTCATTATTTTTTTTAAATAGCATATCAATAGTAATTGTATTTAGCATAAATCATTAAAAACATGATATATAACAATATTANTGATACAATTCCACTTTGTTCAGGAATAAAATATATGCAGCTATACATTTTTGCATACAGAAAAAGTAGATGCCGTGATACAAAAATGAGTATACTTCAAAACTTGCTGGGCTTATCAATGGAGCTTTCCTCTCATATATATATATTTATAATTGATTACAAAGAACAAATATAAATGTTATGATTCAAGAGAAAAATACCTCATTTTAAGTATATAAAAACAGACGAAGGAAAATACGAAGAATATAAATCAATTACACTGACCCTAGTAATGTTATCGCAGCATTCAAATTCCTAACAGTTCACTTGATTTCAAATTCAAATAAACACGCTCAATGTACCATGGCATCTTGAGAACCATCCTAGGTCTAGTTCCTCCCTTTCACATAATAGTTGCTTTTATGTATTTTCTGTATGTCTGAAAAGAGACCACAAGTCTAAAAGTATAGTATAACATATACAGAATGGTTAAAAAAAAAAGAAGAAGAAGAAATTAGGTTGTCACTTTTAAATGAATGCCTAGTAAAAAGAATAAGCTTTATAACACGCAGAAAATACCAAGCACTTTTCCAAAGTTACAAAATAAAAGACTTCTTTTACTTACCATCACCTCCATATTCTTATGAGGTTCCACAACTCCATTAACAGTTAACTTACGCAGCACTGAAAAAATAAAATTAAGCTTTACTCAAACCTTATTTTTTCATATTTTTCCCTATTTAAATCATAACCATAAAAGACTCAGAATCACAAAGCCTCATCAAGCTTGGATATAGAAAGGTAACTCCTGGTCATTGGCTGGTTCCCAAGTGGGAAAGATGGAACTAAAGCCAAGTTATTGTCTCTGAAGCAGTGTTCTTCTCACTTATGTTTCTAAAGCCATATTGCAAATTTTAGTTCAATTTACATAATTGTTAGTACTTCCCACTTGCAATAATACCTATTGGTTGAAGTTGAGAAGGTTACTTCTATTCCATAAAGTATGACTCAAGAGTGATGAAAAAGCTTCATTCAGTTTTAAGGTACATTAATGAAAATACAGTATCTCCAAAAGGGATATAAAGATTAAACTCTATTACAAATCTGGAATAGAATACAGTGCTCAATTATAAGCATCACATTTTATGAGTAAACTGATATACATGGGAAGATAAGCAGGACAATAGATTTGAAGTCAGATCTAGACTTAGAACTCCTAGCTCCAGTGTCTAAAACTGTATTATTTTGGGCAACTTCTCTTATTGTACATTCCTCATTTATAAAATGTGGTTACACAGAATAAGGAAGATGTGATATGTATGGAATACTATTCAGACATGAAGAATAATGACATTTAGCCATTTGCGACAATATGGATAGACCTGGGGGGTATTATGCTTAGTGAAATAAGTCAGGCATAAAAAGACAAATACTGTATATTATCACTTATACATACAATATGAAAAATAAAACAAATCAGGGAATACAACAAAAAAGAAACTCAGAAATACAGAACAAACTAGTGATTCCAGCAGGGAAAGAAAAGGGGGTGGGGACAATGGGGCTAGGGGGTTAAGAGGAACAAACTCTTATATAAAATAAGCTGCAAGAATATATTACACACAACAGGAAATACAGTCCACATTGCATAACACCCTCAAATGGAACATAAACTATAAAAATTCTGAATCACTAGGTTGAATACCTGAAACAAATATAATATTGTAAAGCAACTATAAAAAAAAAGAAGGTGGTTATAAATCCTAATTCATAGGGTTAACAAAGGATTCAATAGTACAATACATGCAAAACACCGAGCAGAATTTAGTAATAACCAGCATGATAGCAGCATCAGACTATCACTTTATACTATCAAATTTAAAGTCACTTCACTTTAAGAAAACAACTTTATAAAACGCATTGCTTTCTATATACCTCAAGAGTTAGTGTTCATGAGGTGAAGTATAAAGGCAGCGTAACCCACACACCTACTGTCAATTAATCTTCAAAGGAGACAAGAATGTACAGTGAATGTTTAACAAGTGGTGTTGGGAAAGCTGGACAGCTGCACGTAAATCAATGAAGCTAGAATACTCTCTTATACCATAAACAAAAATAATCTCAAAATAGCTTAGAGACTTAAATATACAACACCATAAAACTCCAAGAACAGAACACAGGCAAAATATTCTTCGACATAAACCATACCAATGTTTTCTTAGGTCAGTCTCCCAAGGCAATAGAAATAAAAGCAAAAATCAATTAATGGGACCTAATTAAACTTACACAATTTTGCACAGCAAAGGAAACCATAAACAAGATGAAAAGGCAACCTACAGACAAGGAGAAAATGTTTGCAAATGGTGCAGCTAACTAGGGCTTAATTTCCAAAATATACAACAACTCTTATAACTCATATATCATATAACTCAATAACAAAAACAAACAAACAACCCAATCAAAAAATGGGCAGAAGACCTAAATAGACAGATGGCCAACAGGCACATGAAAAGATGTTCAACATCACTAATTATTAGAGAAATGAAAATCGTAACTACAATAATGTACCACAGCAGTCAGAACAGCCATGATTAAAAAGTCTACACATGATAAATGCTAGAGAAGGTGTGGAAAAGAGGGAACCCTCACACACTGTTGGTAGGGATATAAACTAGTATGGGCACTATGGAGAACAATATGGAGGTTCCTTAAAAAACGAAGAGTTGCCATGATCCAGCAATCCCATTCCTGAGCATACAGCTAGAGAAAACTCTAATTCAAAAAGATACATGTGCCACAATGTTCACAGAGCACTATATACAATAGCCAAGACATGGAATCAACCTTCAGGATAGATTATAGTTAGGGTTACAGCCATTTATGTCCACCAATAGGAAAATGGATAAAGATATGTGTGTGTATATATGTATATGTATACACACATACAGACATATACACACACACAGTATATGTATATACACATACATATACAATGGAATCCTACTCAGCCATAAAAAAGAATGAAATAATGCCATTTGCAGCAACATGAATGGACCTAGAGTTTACCAAACTAAGTGAAGTAAGTTAGAAAGAGAAAGACAAATACCACAAGTATCACTTTGTATGTGGAATCTAAAATATGACACAAATGAACTTGTTTACAAAACAGAAACTGACTCACAGACACAGAAAAAAAACTTATAGTTACCGAGGGAAAAGGACTTGGAGGAAGGATAAATCAGAGGAGCTTGAGATTAGCAGATAAAAACTACTATATATAAAACAGATGAACAATAAGGTTCTACTGTATAAAACAGGGAACTATATTCACTATAATAAACCATAACAGGAAACATCTAAAAATAACACACATGTATAACTGAGTCACTTTGCTGTACATCAGAAACTAATACATTATAAATCTACACTCTAATAAAAAAAAAATAATGAAAGCAGTATATTAAAAGTAAATTTATAATGCAAATATCTAAATACCTTTGGTTTCATACTATCAATTACATACAACTCAAGTTACTATATCATAACAGGAGAGAACAGGGTTTAAGTTGAATCCCTTATTCTGGACAAGATCTTTTCCATCACAGGACCTCGGTCTACACTATCTGGGACAGTCTTTTCTTTCTCCTTTTATCACCCAGTCAACTTCCATTTATCCTTTATGATTTTGGTTCAAACATCACTTTCTCAGGGAAGTCTTTTCTGACCATATTATCAATTATCATAACATTGTAAAGCCCCATCACAGATGTTATTTTACACATATTTGCACAATCATTTTATTATGTCTGTCTCCTCGGTGCCAAGCACCTACCTATAAATATGGTGAATGAAATAATGAACACACACGTCTAAAAGACACTAAACATACACAGGTATAAAGGCAAAGATGACATGTGACAAAAGCTCTAGTCCTAAGTACATTTAAGTTATGAAAGAACAGACATTTATACCTGGACAGAGGAGTATTTTAGAGTAAAATGCTATGAGATTTCTCCAGGTCAGGATGCCTTAGACATGCAAATGAGTATCTAAGACCTTGAAATGCTGAGGTGCTGAAAAGCTTAAAGCGTGCTAACATAGATTAGTATAGCAACATTTGTGTCAGGAGCTAAGCTTTGAAGTCAGACAAGAAAACTGTACAATCAAAAGGATTCATGAAAAATTCCTTAATCATTAAACATGCTACTTATATACCACTATGTGTATCTTTGGAGTTCTCTTGTGGCTGGCTCAGCTGGTAAAGAATCCGCCTGCAATGCGGGAGACCTGGGTTTGATCCCTGGGTTAGAAAGATCCCCTGGAGAAGGAAAAGGCTACCCACTCCAGTATTCTGGCCTGGAGAATTCCATGGACTGCATGGGGTCACAAACAGTCGCACATAACTGAAGGACTTTCACTTTCACTTGTGTATCTAACCTTATGTATCAATTTCTCTAATTCTGAGTTAACATTTCTAAAGCCTTTTAATTGTTTCCTCCATGATTTTGACAAAACCATCTCATTCACTTGTAAAACCACCTGTACAATGGATTGGATTTTACATGTGAACGGTCCTTTAAAATGATTCACGTTTGTCCACATCAAAATGTGTTGACAGTTTGGGATTTGTGCATCCACTGTTTGCTTAATACAAGTGAGGTACTAAAGTAATGCCACTGTAAGGTACTAGGGTGAATATGATAAAAGAGCTTACAAATAAAACAGAGAATGCAAAATCAGCTGTGGTAAGAAAAATAAAGGCCGCTTGAGTTTAAACTAAGAAACACAAAAGAGCTTCAAGCAACCAGAACAGAAGGAAGACAAAGAATGAAATGATGGTGAATGTTAGAAAGAAAAGGAACCTTAGAATACATGCATCAAGAAAAGCTCAGCTCAGCGAAGTGAAAGAGATTTATGCGCCGGGGATGCCCATAAGCAAAGCATCAGAAAACACAGGCCAACAAAGCACCCCAACGAGCAGTTTCTAAAATCTAAGTACAAACAAGAAAGATGAGTTCTCAGGGAAGAAAGCCGGGAGACAGAGCTCAACTAAGCCTTAAGGACAGAAGTTTAGGAAAGTTGGCGTGAATAGCAGTAGCCCAGAATGAGAAATGAAGCAAAAAAGAAGTGCGAATGTCTGAAAGGTATGTATTCAGAACCATGGCCAGTAATGTGAATGTAACTTAAAACTAACCCATTTGAACTGTGTGTACTCTCATGGATTAGACAAAGGAGAAGAGCTACTCTTACAGAAGAAAAACACAAGAGCCCTTGTCTCTGAGGGAAATATTGACCCTTTATTCTTCTGCTAGTGCAGTTGGAAACAGAAAATCCATAGAGAGGAACGGTTTGGCCACTATTCTGAGGTAAGCTGTTTCAAAAATAAACATGTCAAGCTTAATAGTACCTTTCAAGGATAGTAGAGTTCGTTCAAGTGAACTTAGAACTGCAGCTTCATTGCCAGAAGAAACTTGTTGAAGGAATGTGTCTGTGTGGTGATTCCACAGAGAGCAGGCAAAACTATAAATTCCAGAAGCTAACTGCAAAGATATCAACAAATTTGTTCACAATATTATTACAGATTCCACTAATCATTAGACCTACATAGTAATACATTTTCAACAAAATTCAAAAGTCAAGAATCACTTATAGCAACACGTCTAACTTTTTTAGCCACAATGCACTCGTCTAATTTTTTAGTCACAATGCCTAGCAGGAAGTAGTTTACACTTGCTGCCATTATAAACACACATACATAAACACGCCACCCCCCCGCAAATACTATTAGTTTCTTGAAATATTACTTAGCCTAATGCCTGCACTGCAGTTTGATAATTCCAATCTTTACTCTCTTATTTTCTTCCATTATTATTAACAGTTGTAACACTTGGCTTTAAAAACACTTGACTTACGGACTGTCACTGCGTTTAAATCAATATGCTAAGAAATACAAAGGAGTTAAATTTCTGTGTTCTGCCAATTCTACCCACCTGGTTTGGAGTATTTAAAGCCAAGAACATATTAATATGGACCAGTATTTGAAATCCTGACTCAAAATGAGAAGCACACTCCAGTGGTATTTTCAAGTTTCTTCCAGAAAGTCTAAGAGCAATCCACCACAGCCTACATGGCCACTTGTTTTAAATAAAAATTTAGTGAAAGTGCATCTGAATTAATGATCATTAGCATACTTCAGAATGATTTTTTCTTACTTGAGATATGTCATTTCAACTAATGAAACTATTTATAATAAGATCAGGCATCAGAAACCAGTCAGAAATGCAATCCTGTAAATATGACATTTCTATGACAAAGTCAAATTCCACTTCTATTATTTTAATGCAGTAATTTTAAAGGCCTAGGCTTCCAGATACAGAAAAACACCTTCACCATATCCCTTGTAATTGTGCACCTATCTACACAGGCAAAGGCTTAAACCGCAGCTAATGAGTACGGGCAGAACATCCTGTAACTCTCCTGGAACACAAGAGGATGAAAGGCTTATAAGCGGCTACTAGAACACCATCTCCTGCTCATCCCCTTATTTCCTCTGTTAGATAGTTTCTCATGGCTTCCTGGGTTCTGATAAGGTATAAGGTATACTATCCCACCCCTAGACTCTCCCCCAGAACAGAACTGCAGATATAAAACCACTTAGTTACAGTCTAGAATTGGCTTCTCAGCGAAGCGGCATCCCACAGCTTGAACTGGAGTCATCCAACCCTATTGCTGTGGTCACTGTTTTTAGTGTGAAGGCACACGGCATTTGTGACATAAATCAAGAAAGAAACAGTAGTATGAAAAAACTTGAATATTTCTCCTTTGTTTCAGGTTCCAGTTCTGGAGCTAAGCACCTACTTTAAGCATTAGTCAGCTGTTACAGTCCCAATTCCTAATTCTTTTTAGCTAGTCTACAAAAGGGCTCTGCACAAACAGGGATGATTAGAATGAAGAAGCAATATAGCACTATCTCTCAGACCAAGGGTGAAAGGAGGTGGAAGGACAAAGAAGGAAGAAACCACAAGAATTTGGGAAGGAATACTATTAACTATCTTGTAAACACAAGTCTTTCACAGGCTTCTATCTGCTCCAGAAAATACAAACTGATAAGTGCTCACTCAAGGCTTATATGGCAAAGAAAATAATAGAGGACAAGTAGAAGGGATTAAAATATTTCTACATTTTCTCCAAGAAAATATAGAGGGGTAGGAAATATTCAGTTAGACAATAAAAAAATAAGCTATTTAATAAAATATTTTAGGTGTTGGTTCATGAAAATCCTGAATACTTGCATTTTTCTTTTTCTAAACCAGAAGGAACAGTGCCACCCACTGACTGCTTAGTAGTTTCTTAAATCTGTGAGAAACACACAGACTTGATTCTTTGAGTATCAAAAACAAACCAATATGGCAAATTTTATTTTAGTATTTTAGATATTCTTAAACTTTCTAGCTTCAGGACCAATTTTCCCCTAAAAAAAATAAGCACCAAAAAATGTTTAAATCAAAGTCTTGTAATTCATCACTAATAGTGGGGCAATAAAAATTATCCACAAACTGGAGCTCTCAAAACTTGCTTAATCTAACTCTACTCAACAAGACAATTAACAACATGTCAATGATGTGCACGTGAGCATACACACACACACACACACACACACACAGAATTAATGCTATTCTAACTTTAAAGACACTTAAGAAAGCGCATACACACACACACACACACACACACACACACACACACAGAATTAATGCTATTCTAACTTTAAAGACACTTA
>SJYQ01006322.1:814105-855302 GCA_006410935.1 Redunca redunca
GGGTTGCCATTTCCTTCTCCAATGCATGAAAGTGCAAAGTGAAAGTGAAGTCGCTCAGTCATGTTCGACTCTTTGCGACCCCATGGACTGCAGCCCACCAGGTTCCTCCATCCATGGGATTTTCCAGGCAAGAGTACTGGAGTGGGGTGCCATCGCCTTCTCCAACAGTGACTAGCAGAGTAGCAACTCACGTATTTGTCAGATGGACACAGAGACGGGTAAAAATCAAAGTATAACTCAGCAATGCTTTAAGAGTCCCCTTTCCTAGGACCCAGACAAGAGTCCTTGTGAATCAAACAGAAAGGATAAACTATACTTGACTCAAAATCTCCTGTTCTGTTTAGTGCATAGCTCTTTGGTTTTTTTTGATCAAGCTAGTCATCTTGAGTCTTTCCTTGATTAAAGCTTCCACCAAAAGTTTCCTTTCCTTCATATTTATATAAGCCTAGACACAGACACACACACTCACTCTCTCTCTCTCTCTCTCTCTCTCTCTCAAATCCCCACACAGGTTCATAGCAGAAATGACTCTATGGATCATAGGAGTCATTCTTTAAACAATGTGTTTAATCTGAAATTAGGCAAAGCAAGAGACAAGACTTAGAAACAGCATTTAGAATCATCCAAAACTGAAAATGATGAATTTAACCTACTTAATGATTTGCTGATAAACACACATTTATGTTTTAAATAAATTTCACTATTCTGTAAATTTCCTGGAGGTTTGAGCTACACAGTGTAAGTGGCACCTTGGCTTTCTCAAATTTAACACTCAAAACTTTTAACTATTTGGGAACTTTCCCTCAGAACCAACCATGAAATTGTAAATTTATAAGGAATAAGGATGAAAATTTCTTTTATGAGGCTGAGTTAGCTATCTGATGCCAATCAGCCCATCCCAAAGTAGCTATGTGGATCTCTTTGGTTATTCATAAAACAGTAACTCATCAGGAAGACTATTCAGTAGTATTGTAATCTGACTTCATCTCACTGCAGTTTTCTCTTATCCTCATCATGCAAATATATATGCTATTAGTGGGAACGTTACTCATCATAAATCCTTCAGTTTTTTAATCTTTGCCGAATTTTAGCTTTGACTGTAACAACAATGTAATACAGTATGGCAGATTTTATAAAGTTGCTAAATGACCTTTGAAGATTTGTGTCATGATTTTTCCCATGTCAGGAGATGACTAGTTGTGTCTTTCATCTTCAGTATCGTACATACCTCAGTAGGCAATCTTTTGACTCACTCTTGAGGGGAAGTAAGAATTTAAGATTAATTCCTAATATCCAAACTTAAAAAATTCAAAATAAAAACTGGTTATGGAATACGTCCTTTTCTGAGATTCATCCTCTAAATAGTATTGGGTAAAATGACATATCAAGATTTACTCCAAGAGGAAAAGTAAATGCGGCAACACCTTAAGAACTGGTAAATATGAGTGAAAAATATATGGAGGTTGTTGAATTGTTTTCACTAGAGTTTATTTGAAATGTCCTTAAGTAAGAAAACTAATTCACTGGTTATATGCCAAAATTGTACAGCAAAGTATTAAAGTCAGTAGGTTAAGAACTTAACTGCCAAGAAACTAGTGAAAAAGAAAAAATAAAACTAAATGTACGAAGGTCTTGGCTTCTAGGAAAAAAGCAATTAAAAATGCAAAATCAATATTTAAATTACACTATAACTAAAATGTCCATCTCAAACTTTAATGGTGCTTATAAAGATTTACTTGGAATAATAAAAATTATAAATTCACAGAATCACACAACTTTAAAAGACAATTTTAAAGAATCATAAAGTATAAATACCTTACTCAAAATTCCAAAACTGCTCAGTACAAAGAAACATTCTTGACTAGGAGCCAGGTCTTCTCATAATTGTTAACCCATATTGCTAAACACAAGTGAAATACACTTGCTTTCAAAAAATTTTTTCTTCTTTTTTTTTAGATTTGGATTACTTCACTTACCATAGCATGTACTTTTGTGGGTTACACACCACATCTATAAGATATTATTTGGTTAATACATTTATAATTATATTAGAATTACTATCTGTAACCTAAATTTCCTGGCTTTCATAGACTAAATTTAGATTTTAACTGTAATGTCAACTTTTTTATATTCAGGTTTGTATGAAAAGCATATAATTTTCTAGAAAATGAATCCCCTTTGTGTCAAATCAAGCTCAATTTCATGACTGCAAACAGCTACTACTGTTGATTTTATTATCTGTCACCCCTGAAAAGAACTTAATTTATTTTCAGATGGAAGAAAAACACGCTGGGAAAAGAATTGCTGGGACCGGCGAAGCAGTCGGGATTAAATGCACCATGAACAACTCTGTCCTATCAAGTAGCTCAACTATGACCTTACACTTCTTTATGTGGGAAACGAACTTAGTACATAAAGACCATCTTAGCATTAAAGTAACCACATTATTAAAAAGATTTTCCCACAATTCAGATTACCTAAATAATTGGGCTGTTTAATTAACTAGCAAACTTGCTCTTTATAATATCTTCCTACATATGCTACCTTTAATAAACTACACTTCTTGTTCCCCAGCCCCATCAGACAAGATTTCCATCCTAGTCCCTACTGTGTTCCATGTTTCCAGGTTCAGCTACTCCATTCAAAAATAAAAGGTGCTAAGCTCAATTATTTTTTCCAGGTATCTTGAGTTGTGTATATACTCCCCAACTCCTGCTTTTTGAAGTTCTACATCATACCATTTTGAAATCTAGAATGTATCTAAGCACAAATCTCTTCCTCTACTGTTTATTCATTTAACAGGTATTGGGCACCATCCACTCATGTACATTCTTCTGGGCTAGACCAAAGGACTATAATAATAACTGTAACAATAAGAGCTACAGTACTCCCTCATAAAATTCAGTGTGGTGGATATCAGAAAGGGTGAATCAACAATTAAAATGTAATTGTAATGTAATGTACAATGCAATAAATACTATGCCGGATGTAAGTACAAGATGCTAGGTAAACCTATATTTCATTCTAAATGGAGAGGAAAGAGTCTCACACTACAAGAAAACCAAGCAAGAAAGTTGAAGTGGACAGGAAGCTAACCCAAACAAGCTATACAAAATAAGGCTAATTTAGATATACTTTGTAGAGACAGAGTAGGCTAAATACACATTATATCTGAAAACCAAGGCAATACATTAAGAGAGTACAACTTGAGAAAGCCAAACCAAGAAGTAAGACTTCTATAGAAGGGGACCCTTCAATAAAGAGTAATTGTAACCCAGAATCTTACACACATTAAAACATCTATATAAAAGTGAAGGGGACTAAGATGGGAATAAAAGTGAAAAATGTCAACAAGAAATTCACAGAAAGACTTGAAAAGATAAAATGTCCATTTCTTTAGTCCTTGTTAGATATCAAGTAAAAGTGACAAGGATTTAAAAGGCAACCTTTAACAAGAAGAATTTCTCTTACACTCAGTATTCTCAGATAAACAGAAAATTGGCTATTTACACCTACTGGGTTAAAAGTAAAGAGGACATAACATGGTTCTGGTTTAAACTTTGGTGTCTTAAGAATAACCTGGGGAGCCTATTAAAAATTTAAATTCCTAAGCCATATCCTCAAAGTGAGGATTCCAAAGGTAAGCAAGAACACTGTTAAAAATACTTGGAGGAACTCCTGTTGGTCCAGTGGTTAGGACTCCATGCTCTCACTGCCAAGGGCCCACATTCAATCCCGGGGTAAGAAACTAAAATCCCATAAGCCACAGTGCAGCTGAAAACAAAACCTGGAGACTCCCATTGTTATCTGGTACAGTTTAAAATGTTATGCTGAAAAATATGATAATTTTTCCAGCTGTTCTGGTAGTTCAAAACAATGAAATACAAAAACACCAAAGCAACTGAATGAAGGAAAGAAATAGTTTTTTCAATGAATAGAACTAAAACACCGACAGACATCACCAGTTGTGTCAGACTGCTTCCTATATCCACCAGTTACCCAGGCATGTCAATTTTAACTTCCTAAATCTCACCTCTATATGCTCCTAAATGTTCTCTTTATCACTTCTTCATGTGAGAGCTTTATCATTGCATCTGAACACAACTTCAGTAGCCTCAAACCAGTCTTTCTGCCTTCAGACTGTTCTCCACCAATTAATTCCCATCATTGGCAACTAACTAACCTTATTGGTCATATCACAATCCAGCTTAAAACCTTTCAGATGTTACCTATCAATATGACCCTTTTGAGGTCAATTAGAAAGAACTAATAATCCATCAGTAAGATATCTAGAGGTAAAATTACATTTTAATACAAGTAGCACAGTTTTTATTATGATTTCAACACAAATAGCACAGTTTTCATTATCAAATTTAATTCCATTAAATCACTTACATCATAAAACAGTTTTCTATCAGCAGACAGTCGTTTAGACGCCAGAGTCTTGGTAACATGATAGAAGGTAAGTAATGCTCTGTGTTGTCGAAGATCATCTTGGACTTTCACAGATTCTATAAGAGTGGGAATCAGTTCAGGCCACTGTCGAGGACAATCCAATCGAGCAACTTTTGCAATCAGCACTGCAATCTGAGTTGCAATCTAAAGGGAAAAAAATTAACTTTCAGAAATAAACATGAAATTAAAGCAATAGGTAAGGAATATGTTCACAGCTCAAAATTACCTTTTTAGTTACTCATACATTTAACAAAAATAAGTAAGATTTCACTGAACAAATGTTTAAGACAGTAGCTCTCAACGTGTGGTCTATGGAACCCTGGGGGGCTTAGGATCTTTTCTGTGAGGTCTATCCTTTCCCAACAATATACCACTGTGGAGCTAGATTTTCATCATATAAATTCTAAAATAACATCACAACTTAGTAAATACTAGATATATTTGAAATTCTAGACATTTTTAAAGTAGCCAGACAATAAAAAGATATGCAAAAATGCAGAACAATGTTACTCTCTTCATTAAATACTTATTGTTTGGGGAAATAGCTCCCATTCACTTTTTAAAATTCAATCCATGTTAATAAACAATATATTTTAGGTTTATCAATTTTAATTTCTAATACAATAAACATCAACATATGTAACTCTTCCATGTTTTATTTCAGCAGTATAAGGAAGTTCTAAGGATGTAAACTTTGAGAACCACTGATCTAAGAGTGGAAATGAATATCAGTATTAGGTATTTACATAATGATATTTGTTCAGATCAGAGTTTCACAAATACTGGTTGACAGAACACCTAAGCAATGGTTTACCCCTCAGTCACCCAAGCCCCTCCCTGACAACCACTTCCTTCCCCACAGAGAGTAACTCTGTTCCTCTCCAACTTCCATCAAATCTCCTTAGCTGAGAAACTGCAAAAGAAAAACAAAACAACTCAGATCATATAAGTGGGTTTAGATAAAACTATATTGGATACACCTCCTAATACAGTGTGCTTTAATAGTCAAATTAAAAGAATCAAATATAAGAAATAGTAACTTGGAAAATATAATTTTTGTATCATAAGCAAACTTATTTTATTCTTAAAAGAAAAATCTCACTAAAAGGGAAAGAAAAAATAAAACTATATAATCCACTATCTATCCCCCACAGAGTAGTATGAAGTGAAAATGTGCTGAAGGAAACAGACAAAAACCAGAAGTCTGGGATTCCCTGGTGGTGTAGTGGTGGGGAATCTGCCTGCTAACGCAGGGGAAATGGGTTCGATTCCTGGCCCAGGAAGATCCCACATGCCATGGAGCAACTAAGTCCCCACACCACAAATACTGAGCCCCCTCCAGGGTTCTTGCCTGGAGAATCCCAGGGACGGGGGAGGGAGGCTGCTGTGTCTGGGGTCGCACAGAGTCAAACACGACTGAAGCGACGCAGCAGCAGCAGCGCTCTAGAGCTCACGAGCCACAACTACTGAGTCCTGCATGCCTAAAGCCCGGGCTCTGCAACAAGAGAAGCCACTTCACTGAGAAGCCTGCGCACTGCAAAGAAGACCTAGCACAGCCAAAAATAAATAAATAAATAAATCTGAAAAAAAAATCAGAAGCCGTCCTGTAGTTGTGGGGGTTGGCGGGGGGGTAATTTCAATAATTAATATATAGAAAGATACTTCCAATATTGGCTCAAAAACTGAGAAGTTAAAAAATATACACAGGTGTATCTTCAAATGATTCTGAGTTTTAAATCAGTAAGAGCCAAATCTAATCAAAATTCTTCACAGCTAGAATTGGATCTCAAAATTTAAAAACCACCAGAGAAGTGTATATAAACATCACAAATGAGCATTATTTAATAAAATTTTATTTTTAAAGCAAAGAACCAAAGTTAGTTTGGAAAAGAAGCAAAAAAACCAAAAGGAAGGAAAGAACAGTTGGCACTCATTTTCTCACTAACCTGGTTTATCGGTTCATTGAAGTTGGTGATTAGCCCTGCACGCAAGGTAGACTTCTCCTCCTCTGAGAGAGCACTGTAAAAAGACACATTTATTACGCAAGATAACGCTGCAAAATAATGAATGCAGGTAAGCATGACTGAGATCTTTAACAATAAAAGTCTTTCAAACAATGTGTCCCTGATTGTCCGGGTAATTAAGCAGAATTATTTCCATTACTTGTATACTGACACATCAGGTCATTCAAACTCCCTTCACAGCTGAATAAATAGGAAGCACAAAATAGTGCAAAAACTATTAGAAAATAGAGACAAATCTAGACTAAAGAACGTGATATTCTGATGGCTGCTTCTACTGATATAAAAACAGCTGCTGACCAAAACATTTAATGTCTGGCTTAAAAAAACAAATCTATGAGTAAATGCTAGTCTTACACTGACTTCTTTACAAAATTCTATGTGGAAGAGAGGATCAGAAATAAGAGAATGTTTGGTATGGAAAACTTGTCTAATCAAGTAGTTTAAAATCTTTTGGGACTTCCCTGGTAGTCCAGTGGATAAGCTCTGTGCTCCCAAAGCAGGGGGCCTGGGTTCGATCCTTGGTGGAACTAAGATGCCAGAGTCCGCAACTGAGTCCACGTGCTCTAGAGCCTACTGTTTGCAACTAGAGAAGCCATGTCTTAAAAGGCTGAACATCACACTAACAATTTTGACTGCAAATGAGGAAGGCAACTAGACAGCAAAAGGACAGAGAAGGCAAATATCCACTGTATAAGACTGTACATATTTTGAACTGTATGAATGTTTTAATTTAAAATTAAATTTTAAACCCTTCATATTAAGGTTTCTATTCTGGCTATGATAAAAGTAGCTTGTTTTGAATGAATCACTCCCCAAAAATCAGCTATAAAAGTTGCATACAATTTTTTTAAATGTTTTAAGGCATCTGTTGAGTTGAAATGTGCTCCACACCCCACTAAAGGTATGTTCAAGTTCTAACCCCAAATACCTGTGAATGTGACCTTATTTGGAAATATGGGCTTTGCAGATGCAATCACGCTAAAATTAGGTCATACTGGATTAGAATAGGCCCTAATCCAATGATTGGTGCCATTTATAGGAAAATTCTGAACAAAGACACAGAAAAGACACCTGAAAATAAGGCTATGTGACAATGAGGACCAAGGCTAGAGTTGTATTTGAAGATGAATGCACCTCTCTTGGTAACTGCTGAAAGAGGGGCACAAAATCAGGAATAATATAAAGGACTTGAATAACATAATTAACAAATTTGACCTGACTGATACATATAATAAAACATTACAATCCACAACAGCAAACATACATGCTTTACAAATGCACACAGAACATTTACCAACATACCATATGTTGGGATCATAAAATAAGACAGCATAGTCCAAAGAATGAAATCATTACAGAAAACAAAAAAAGTCCCACATGTTTGGGAATTAGGTGATATAACCCATGGGTCTCAAAAAAATCAAAATTTTAAAATATTTTTGACTAAATGGTAATGAAAATAATACATATTGAGGCTTATGAAACTGAACTAAAGTCATTATTATAAAAAAAAGCCTTAATGTTTTAAATGCATATAGAAGAAAAACAGAAAATTACCTAAGCTTCTATTTTAAAAAGCTAGAAAAGGGACAGTAAAATTAAATTCAAAAAAGTAATAAAAAGTACATTAAGCCTGATAAAGTACAATACCTAAAGCAATGACAGACAAATAGGCCAACAGGACAAAGCAGAGAAATCCAAAAACAGACCCCTCCATGTAAAGTGCCTGATAGGTTATAAGGGAATCACTGAAACGTGATAGGGAAAAAAGACATGGTGCTGCCCTACTTCACATCTTTACCTTACACAGAAAGGACAGACAGATCACACACCAAAACCTGAAAAGTGAAACACAGCTTCTAGCAGAAAACATACTTTCATGACTTTGTATTGAGTAAAATCTTTGTAAACAGATCCCAAAAGAATGAATTACAAAAAGAAAGTAGCTAAACTGAACTTAAATCAAAACTAAGTTTCATCAAAAGATACCAGTAAGAAAGTGAACAAGCAAGTCATGAAACAGAAGATATTTTCACTACATACATTCAACAAAGGACTTCTACCCAAATATATATATTATATATAACCTCTCAGCCACCAGGGAAGCCCTAAATATAAATATATATATATAGATGTGCAAATGGCAGGTCCTTTACAAAAGAGGAGCTCCAAATGACTAGTAAGTACCAGTCCAGTCAGTTTAGCTGCTCAGTCAAGTTTGACTCTTTCTGACCCCATGCAGCACGCCAGGTTTCCCTGTCAATCACCAACTCCAGGAGCTTGCTCAAACTCATGTCCATCAAGTCAGTGATGTCATCCAACCATCTCATCCTCTGTTGTCCCATTCTCCTCCAGCCTTCAATCTTTCCCAGCATCAAGGTCTTTTCCAATCAGTCAGTTCTTCACATAAGGTGGCCAAAGTATTCGAGCTTCAGCTTCAATATCAGTCCTTCCAATGAATATTCAGGACTGACTTTAAGACTGACTGGTTTGATCTCCTTGGCAGTTCAAGTGACTCTTAAGAGTCTTCTCCAACACCATAGTTCAAAAGCATCAATTCTTTGGTACTCAGCTTTCCTTATAGTCCAACTCTCACACCCATACATGACTACTGGAAAAACCAGAGCTTTGACTAGATGGACTTTTGTCAGCAAAGTAATGTCTCTGCTTTTTAGTATGTTGTCTAGGTTTGCCATAGCTTTCCTTCCAAGGAGCAATCATCTTTTAATTTCATGGCTGCACTCACCATCTGCAGTGATTTTGGAACCCAAGAAAATAGTCTGTCACTGTTTCCATTATGTCCCCATCTATGTGCCATGAAGTGATGGGACTGGATGCCATGAACTTAGTTTTTTGAATGTTAAGTTTTAAGCCAACTTTTTCACTCTCCTCTTTCACCTTCATCAAAAGGCTCTTTAGTTCCTCTTCACTTTCTGCCATAAGGGTGGTGTCATCTGCATATCTGAGGTTATTGATATTTCTCCTGGCAATCTTGATTCCAGTTTGTGCTTCATCCAATCCAGCATTTCATATGATGTACTCTGCATATAAGTTAAATAAGCAGAGTGACAGTATACAGCCTTGACATACTCCTTTCCCAATTTAGAACCAGTCCATTGTTTCATGTCCAGTTCTAACCATTGTTTCTCAGGAGGCAGGTAAGGCGGTCTGGTATTCCCAACTCTTTAAGGATTTTCCAATTTGTTGTGATCCACAGAGTCAAATTTGGCATAGTCAAGAGAGCAAAAGTAGATGTTTTTCTGGAACTCTCGAGTCTAGTAAGTATGAAAAAAGTACTCATCGTCTATCAGGAAAAAGCAAAAATTTCCAAGCATACCAGCATGACTAAAATGAAACAAACCAGACCAAGTATGGTGAGAATGTGGAGCAAATGTCAACACTCATGCTACATGAGTAGTGGAAGGGCAAACTGGTAAAAACAGCTTACAAAACTAACTGATAGTATCTAGAAAGTTGAAAGCAAGAGAGCTCAAGATAAATATTTACTTCTGCTTCATTGAATATGCTAAAGCCTTTGACTGTGTGGATCATAACAAATTCCGGAAAATTCTTAAAGAGATGGGAATACCAGATGAGTGTACATGTCTTCTGAGAAATCTGTATGCAGTTCAACATGGAACAATGGACTGGTTCAAAACTGGGAAAAGGAGTACATCAAGGCTGTACATTGTCACCCTGCTTATTTAACTTAAATTCAGAGTACATCATGCAAAATGCCAGGCTGGATAAATCACAAGTTGGAATCAAGACTGCTTAGAGAAAAATCAATAATCTCAGATATGCAGATGATACCACTGCAAATTAAAAGACATCTGCTCCTTGGAAGAAAAGCTATCACAAACCTAGACAGCATATTAAAAAGAACAGACATTACTTTGCCAACAAAGGTCTGTAGAGTCAAAGCCATGGTTTTACCAGCAGATGTGTATGGATGTGCAAGCTGCACCACAAAGAAGGCTGAGCACCAAAGAATTGATGCTTTTGAATTATGGTGCTGAAAAAGACTCTTGAGAGTCCCTTGGACTTCAAGGAGATCAAACCAGTCAATCCTAAAGGAAATCAACCCTGAATATTCATTGGAAGGACTGATGCTGATGCTCCAATACTTTGGTCACCTGATGCAAAAAGCCAACTTGTTGAAAAAGACCCTGATGTTGAGAAAGACTGAAGGCAGGAGAAGAGGGCGACAGAGGACAAGATGGTTGGGTGGCATCACTGGCTCAATGGACATGAATGTGAGCAAATTCCAGTAATGGAGGACAGAGGAGCCTGGTGTGCTGCAGTCCATGGGGTCACAAATAGTCAGACATGACTTAGTGACTGAACAACAATAACCCAAATTGAACATACACCTGATCATCGTAAATAACAGCAAAATTCAAACTTATATGCAACAAGACATGTAAAAGATTTTTCAAAGAAGCATTATCTTTGACAGTCAAAAACTACACACAACCTTCATACCCATCAACAGCAGAATGGACAGATAATGGTAATATATTCCTACAATGGGATGCTGTACTTCTACATAAAAGAGAAAATTACTGCCACGCTCAACTACATGGACAAAGCTCATAGTTATTATAATACCGGAGACAAGTCAGACACAAAAGAGAGCATATTATGACTTCCATTTGTATCAAGTTAAGAAACAGGTAAAAACTAATGTAGGGTGAGAAACGGACGATCTTTGAGGAGGGTGTATACATGACTGTGAAGGGGCAGGAGGGAAGTTTCTGGGGTGCTAGTTCTACCCAGTTCTAAGTGGGAGTTACACAGGTGTGTTACATTACAAACATTCAAAGTGTACTCTTCACGTGTGCATTGTGTTTTTAAGCTTAACAGTGACTTCCGTAAGATCAGTAAACAGATGAGAAAACAAAGAGTAAAATAAACATGGGGCGAGATATGGAACAGGTAAAGGGAGTTAAAAAAAAGTAGAAAGTTTCAGTTGTAATGTAAAATAAGTCATGGGGATATGATGTACAGCTTGGCAACTACAGTTAATAATACTGCACTGCGTATATGAAAGTTGCTAAAAGAGTAAATCTTAAAATTCATCACAAGGAAAAAAAAAACCTCTCTCTGTGTGGTGACTTCCTGATTGCTCAGCAGGTAAAGACTGCCTGCAATGCAGGAGACACAGGAGACACAGGCTCCACTCCTGGGTCGGGAAGATCCCCTGGAGAAGGAAATGGCAACCCAGGTCAGTATTTTTGCCTGGAAAATCCCATGGACAGAGGAGGCTTGTAAGCAATAGTCCAAAGAGTCTGACACAACAGACCCAAGACCACAGCAGCACATGAATGGAAACAGAAGTAAACTACTTATAGTGGTGATCACTCCACAAGACAGACACATTCTGAATCATTACGTAATATACTGGAAACTCATATTATGTTATATGTCAATTGAACCTCAATTTAAAATAATACGTATCTAGGCAAAAGGAGTCAAAGTCCAATGCAAGTCTATGCTTTTCCATTAAAAATTATCCCCCTTATCTTTTTATAATGCTGCTGAACTTTCCAATTTTAATAGCTTCCTTCTGTCAATCAAATCCCTGAAAACAATGCTTTTTCTTAAAATGTTTTGATTCAAGCTTGAAATTCAAGTTTACTTCTATGCCAAGAAGGCAGGTTCAACAGTTTTCATGGTTCTCATAATTTAAATTCAGAGTATAATGTAACGATTAGTTACCAAAGCAGAGACCATGAAAAAAAATACATACACCTGTTAAAGAAAACAAGCCCTTAACCTGAGCAATCTCATGACTTCAGCAGTTTTCCAATAATAGCTAGCATACACCTTCAACTTCGTGCATGTTTTCATTAGATGAATCCAGACTGTATTCCAACCAGAAACTGGATAGTATCTCACTAATTAGGACCCAGTTAAAGTTGCATTTTATGTAGTAATGATAAAGCTTAATCATTCTGTGAAAATACTAGTAAAAATAGAAACTATAAGATGGCACTTTGATGAGAACACAGTTTTTTTTTTTAAGAGTCTTAAGTTCAAATATGAGTTCAATAACAAATCTTTCCTCCTTTGTTTACATTTTTAACATCTTTACTGCCTAAGTACATTCATCTCCTTTCCAGTTTGGATCTCAATATTATCACTAACAGCTTGGGATTTAACTCCCTAATCAAAATGTAAACTATATTCCAGTTTCTAATTCTTTACATGAAAGTACAATCTGAAATATTTAATCATAATTTACTCTTCCATCCAAGAGACAGTAATTTATTCTCCATATAACTTGTAAAACAAAATTAATTTTAGAAGACACATAAATTTAATTGGATATAGCAATAGAAACATCTTGCTGCATTGTTTCTAACTCAACAAAATATACTTTCTCATCACTAAACATCCCATTTCTCTCAAAATTATGAATTAATTTTAAAATAAGAAAAAGATTTGATTATTATTATAGCATCCTAACTGTAGCCTTTAAAATTCTAGTTACTTCCAGTATGATCCAGGAGCACATTTTACAGCCCACTTTGAGGCCCTCTATTTTTCTGAAAAGGGCCTATGAACATAAAAACTACAGAGCTGCAGTACCATCTACTGGAGAATAAAGACTATGTTACTTCTTTGGCAAAGTTTTTTCTTTTTTTTTTAATTGGAAGATAATTGCTTTACAATATTGTAGTAGTCTCTGCTGTAAATCAATGAGAATCAGTCATAATTTTATATATCCCCTCCTCTTGGGGCTTCCCCAGTAGCTCAGCAGAGAAGAATCCACCTGCAATGCAGGAGATGCAGGGTCGATCCCTGGGTCGGGAAGATCCCCTGGAGAAGAAAATAGCAACCCACTCCAATATTCTTGCCTGGAAAACCCCATGGAAAGAGGAGCCCTGAGGGCTACAGCCCATGGGGTCACAATGAGTCAGACACGACTTAGTGACTAAACAACAGCAAACTCCCCCTTGAGCCTCTTTCCCCTAAACCAAAGTTTACTATTTTCTATCAAATTCCTGTCCTGTCTACACTGTCTTTCCATCAATCATATAACATGCAATTAACTATTACAATAAATTTTTTCACTTAACCACCTACCAAGTAGTTACAACTAAAACTTATGATATTATAAATATCAATTTCTACCACAGAGGCAATTATGCATAAAACTAGACAATTAACATCAGCTGACTCAGAGATGACCTGGAAGTTCCTTCTCAATGGCATTTTCCAGAATTCTAGCCTTGTACTTTCTTAAAAAAAAGTTGGGGGGGGGGCATTTTTTTCAAACATGCTTCAGAATTTATTGGGTGCCCATAAAATTAAAATTAAAGACCCTTGAAAACAGAAGGCCAACAAGAAGTCCACATATCCTATGGCCAAAGGGGGTAAAAACTCACAGAGAAAAGCAGTAAATCAACTAGTAATCTGTAATTAACCATGTAGAACACATTTCTTCTTCAGTCGTTAACACATCTTTTTTTCATTTAAATATCAAACAAATCACAAATGTGCATAGCTCAGGGAGCATATACATCTCTGTACTGTTCCCATTTTAGTATATGTGCTACTGAAGAAAGCACAAATGAATTCTTTTATATACAGAGTGAAGATTAACGGATGAAAGTCTTAGACCTCCTTGAATGTGAAAACGACGAGCTTGAGAGGGGAAAAGAGATGGAACTTACTGAGGTGCTACACGTCTCCAGTAGCGATCAATTCCATTTTTAAAATACAACACAGCAAGCCATCTTACATTTATATCCAGAGTGTGGTTTGTGAAAATATTCTGTAAATAAAAAACAAAGCATCAGAATGAACATGTAATAAGTTAAATGTATAGTTAATATATCACAATAAAGTACAGATAGATTTTTCAGACACAAATATCGTATAATATAGCTTATGTGTGCAAGCTCAGTCATGTCCAACTCTGCGACTCCATGGACTATAGCCCACCAGGCTCCTCTGTCTGTGGAATTTTCCAGGCAAGAATGCTGGAGTGGGCTGCAGCATTTCCTTCCCCATGATACAGCTTACATGTAGAATCTAACAAAAGGGTATGAATAAACTTATTTACAAAAGTGGAGTCACAGATGTAGAAAACAAACTTATGGTTACCAGGGGAAGGATAAATTGGGAGGTGGGACTGACATATTCACATGACTATACATAAAACAGACAGCAAGAACCTGCCGTATAGCACAGCAAACTCTACCCAATATTCTGTAATGGCCTATATGAGAAAAGACTCTTTAAAAAAAAGAGTGGATATATGTATATGAATAACATTCCCTCTGCTGTCCTAAAACCATCACACACTGTAAATCAACGATGCCACTGTGTTTGTTGTTTAGTCACTAAGCCATCGCCATTTCCTACTCCGGGGGATCTTCCCAACCCAGGGATAGAACCCTTGTCTCTTGTATGTCCTGCACTGGCAGATGGATTCTTTACCACTGCGCCACCATCAACTATAAAATTTTTAAAAAAATGTAAGTATGGATAGATTTGTAATTAAATGTTTCACTTAAATTTCATCATTACACATATATTGTTATTTTTCTAAGTATCTATAGCTCCACAATTCATGTAAGAAAGCATATCTGCTTAGGAGTATGTTAATTATGTAAGCTGGGTAATGGCTATGTACAGAGTCATGTCACTATTCTACTTTTAGGTATATTTTAAATTCTTCCTAATAAAAAATTAAACTTGAAACAACCAATCTAATTATACAGTAAAATCTACCCACATGAAACTAAACACCTTTAGGACTTCCCTGGTGCTACAGTGGCTAAGAATCTACCTGCCAATGCAGGAGACCTGGGTTTGATCCCTTGTGCAGGAAGATCCCATATCCACACACCACAGAGTAACTAAGCCGTGCACCAAAACTACTGAAGCCCACATGCCCTACAGCCCTCGAGCCCGCGTGCTCAACTACTGAAACCCCACGTACACAGAGCAACAAGAACAGCCACCACAATGAGAGGGTCCGCAGCTGGAGAGTAGCCCCTGCTCTCCACAGCTAGAGAAAGCCTGCGGGCAGCAATGAAGACCCAGCACAACCAAAAAATAATGTTTTTAATTATATAGGTAAAATAAACATAGCTAAATTTAGAAAGAAAAAGTAGACCCAACACAATGAACTAAATAATTTCAAAGTATCCTCCTTATCAAACCAATTATGCTTACAAACAAGTTAGATAACAAAATATTTTCAAGTATTAGAAAAGCAGAAGTGCTATGAATAATTTCAAATCAAAGTTAACCATTACTCAAAAAATTTATTCACTGTGTTAATCTAAATACAGGCAATTCCTGCCTTGTACCATCATGAGACAGTGTAAAAATGACTGTGCAAGCTAAACCATGCAACATGACCTTGAAATCAAAATTACTACTGTTCTGTGACCTTTAAAATTTATTAAAACAGTTACCAAAAATTTATAATAGTTATAAAGGTATATGAAATAAGAAGAGTAAAACTAATCTTTACAGTATAATTTAAAATATCACAACCAGTGAGAATTAAAGTGTGTTTTATTGCTTTCTAGGAGAATCCCTGGCGGTCCAGTGCTTAGGACTCCATGCTTCCACTGCAGGGAGCATAGGTTTGACCCCTGGCTGGGGAATTAAGACCCTGCATGCATAATAATAAAATTTTTAGTGTTTCTAGAATAGTGGGTACATAGGACAAATAGGAACTGTAGGGATATGTTAACTAAAACTGTACTACAATTCAGACCTAAAACAACTCAAATCCCTAGAACTGACCTCTTAAACACACCTTTGTGTGGGAAAACCTCAAAGTCAAAAATAATGATGTGGAAGTATGTCTTTCACTATATTAAAAAAATTTATATGTTAAGTATTAAAAATAGGTATGATACTATAATCCTATTTTTTAAAAATCAGGTGCATACCAAAAAAAGTTACAGAGACAGTTGGGTAATGTCTATTTATTCCTTAAGACCTGTGACAACTGAGGCAGAGTCCCTCTTTGGGTGTCCTTGCAAAAGAAAGCATAGGTTCCCTCACCACATTAATTGTAAGACTAATTAACTAATTGCATTAGCTCTTACCCTTAACATGCCTACCTTCCACACTAGACTGAGCTGTGTCTTATGAGTGGAGTCTAGCACAGAGCCTGACAAAGCAGAAACTTCATAAATATCTATTGAGCAAATGAGTGAATGAATGAAAGTAATGTGGGAATACTGTGGAAGCTGGTAGATCTCAACCTAACTCAGCTATACCAAGGAACCAAGAAGAGTCAAGCTGCAGGTGTCAGTACAAGTAAATATATATTAAATAAATATACTGAATAACCAGGTTGGAATACACACCTGAGATCAGGTACACAAATTTATGAATCTCCAGACTAATCTGGATGGCTAAGGGTCAAACAGAACCAATGTACCAAAACAGTGAGAACAGGGAAAAAGAAAGAAATAACTTACATTCAGCAGTTTTAAAATCTATTATTATCTATACTCCATCTAAAAGAAACTTTACTATCCCTCTAAGAAGAAAAGTAAACCTAATAAAAATAAAAACAAACAGGTCTAGGCACTTAATATTTATAATTCATACATTACACAGAAAGTATCAAGTAAGTCTATTGGTTCTCCCAAAGTCAAGCACTAACTATAATAAGAAATTCCAGAGGTCTTTTATATTTTGGTCTGAAAAAAACACCAGGCTAATTACCTCATTCAATAAGCATATGAAGAGTAAAGATACAAGATTTTCTAAAGATTTACATACTATGCCCAAAATTTACAAACGCAATGCTGGGATGACCTATGAGAAGAAGATACTTTCTTCAGCCTCTTTAGCAATGACTCTGTTTTTTATCTCTGTGTTACTGTGCCAAAAAGATAATTTTCTAGTGTTATATTCAGAATATCCAGTATGACTTCAGATACTTAATTTCCCTTCCAGGCATGACTAGTATATCTTCTCAAATGTAACAACTCAAAACTTTTCAGTCATGAAGTCAAAATATGTATGTAATGCCACAGTTTTCTATTTTACAAGATACAGTAAACTGTTCTGCTCTGAATTTTTGACCCAGTCACAAATACTGAGTCAGTTTTTGATTCAATTTGTAGCCTCCTTGCCATGGTCAGAAACTAAATCTCAAACACCAATCAGAGTTCTCAAATTTTCAGAAGAAAAAGAATAAGAGAGGCCTTCAGTACAAAAAAGACATCTTTTCATTCTGGTAATGAGAAATCAATTTTGATTAATTATCCAAAAGCTTTAAACTCCCAGAAATTATTATACTATTTCCCATAATATCCAGGGGAAAAAAATCAGATATGTTACGAGAATAATTTTTAGATGGGGGAAAAGAAAATGTTTTAAAGTGAGCATGGTAGACCTGACTCATGCAGCTGTGGGGAGACCTCTGATGAAGAATTCCACAATGTAAATTAAGTGGGGCAAGGATAAGGATGAAGACAAAACGTCAAAGTGTACACCACAGTCTTCATTCAAGTCAGCATTAACCCGTTAAAACAGATTATCAGCACAGTGCTGCCTGCTGAGCAGATTCGACCAGTAAGTCCCCTACATACAGACCAGTTCCCTTCTGAGAGGGCGTTCTTAAGTTCAATTTGCTCCTGAGTTCAACAAAGTTAGCCAAGGTACCCAACTAACAGAATCAGCTCTATAGTACTGTACTATGAGAGGTTTATAGTACTTCTCACACAAACAATATGTACATAATTTTTTTAAATCTTAGAGTCCAGTCCCTTGAAAAGCACAGTAGTAAGTACAACAGGGCTGGCACACAGGTTCACATTGTTGAAAGTTCACAGCTTGACGGTTCATATGCAGGAGACTTACTGTACCCTGAGGGGTTATTTATCAACCATCAGCAAACATTTCGCAAACATCCTCAAGAGCCACTCCCTGAATTAACAGGTGGCAGGAGGGATGGCAGCCAAACACCTGGATCAGTTTCACTAAATTAAATTAAATTTAATTTAGAACAATTAAAATAATAGTACCTCATTCTATCAAAAATAATAGTAAACTCTTTGAGAACAACTTACCAGCAACACTGAATAGAAACCCGGCTGCGTCTCCCACTGTTTCAGCTGCTCTTCAGCAGGTTTTAACACGGCAGTATCCTGACTGGTGGCCTGCGTTAAGACCTGAAGAACAACCGTACTGGCGCTATTGAGATCCATGGACACCTGGGAACGACATGTTAACACAGCTGAATGTACATTATATATAAAAAGTTAACTAACAAAAATGGAGACAAGGCCTCAATGTTCTGAATTGCTCCCATACTTCAACCATTTACCTACTCTTTCAAGTTTCTGCTTGATTTCTCTTTCATGTACCACCCACACTCTTACTTAAAAACCCCGTAAGTCAAATTGCCTTTGCTTAACCCAATTTATTTCTAAAAGAAAATGCCATTTTATTATCCCATAAATACAAGGCAGTAAGTTGGAGGCGGGAGGGGCAATGACAAACAACCTTCAAAGTTACTAAATTCTGGTTAAATGACACTGCCTGCTCAAGACTCTAATTATTTTCTTTCTGTTTCAAGATAAGTATTATAAAATCTATAAAAGTATTAACCATTTTATCCTTAAGAAGACCAGAAGGAAGAGAACTGCAAAAAGAATGCTTTGACTGATTGCTAAGTACCTCATGCTATCATCTTAGGTGCCTCCAATAATATGTCTCTGAAACTTTTCTTTTTAATATAAAAGACAAACACATACCCAAGAAATATTGTGTTGGGGGAGGGGAGGGGGGCAAGAGAACCTAAACCAACAAACAAAATATAAACCTTTTAAGTTAAAAAAGGTTGGATCACCTAATCCTTCAATAAAATTTTTTATATAAGTTTAGTTAATATACAATGTTGTGTTAGTTTTAAGTACACACCAGAGTGATTTTGTTATTATAGTGTCTGAAACCATCCTAAAAACACGTAAGGAATTTACTAAATTCTCTAGGATTCTGTTTCTAATCATCCCCAAAATTGTGTACCATTGTTTGTTGGGAAAATATATATAGTTGTTCACAATACACATATACAACGTATGCAAAACTGAAGCTGAAAACTAGGCCTTCCTTGGTGGTCCAGTGGTTAAGACTTCATGACAGACTGTGCTTCCACTACGGGAAACTCGGAAACTCGGGTTTGACCCCTGGTTGGGTAACTAAGATGCCAGTGCTGCAGAGCATGGCCAAAAAACCTTTTTTAAAAAGTTTTTTTTTTTTAAACTGAAAACTAAAAGTTGATAGAAAATAGTTCTTGGTTACAGAGGTGACTGGGAATTAGCTTTGTGATAGCAATTGCCTAAAACTGAAGAATGTTCCAGATAGAGTCTAAGTCATTAACCCACAGTCAAAAGCAAATTACTTCCTTTGTTAAGAGTTGTAATTAAATTCCAATGACTCAAGAAAAGGGAAAGTCCCAAAACTTTGATTCTACAAGAAATCTGACCCAAAATATAACTTTTAAGGAAATTAATCATTTTGAAGCCTTTGTGAATTAAGAAGGGCCAGGGTATAATAACTAGAATCAAACAAATATTACCAATTAGCAATGGAGTTGGACTAAGGTTATGAATTAGTAGTCTGTTCTTGTCTCTATCTTAGAACTGACTAGGGTGGTTCCTTGTAAACATATATTACCTCCCTCACTAATTAGGAGGGAGGTTGTTTTTTTTTTTTAACTTTCTTGGTGATTCAGTTATTTTATATATATATATATATATATATATGTCATATATACTTTTTCAGATTCTTTTCCATCATAGGAGCTTCTTGAATAAGTTTCTGTGTTTCATTATCACTTGAAAATAAGTAAATGGATATTCACTCAATTTACAGGGTTTCTTGGTAACGTAAGGACTTCCCTGGTGGCTCATACGGTAAAGCATCTGCCTGCAATGCGGGAGACCCAGGTTCGATCCCTGGGTTGGGAAGATCCCCTGCAGAAGGAAATGGCAACCCACTCCAGTATTCTTGCCTGGAGAAATCCATGGAAGGAAGAGCCCGGTGGGCTACAGTCCATGGGGCCGCAAAGAGTCAGACACAACTGAGCAACTTCTCTCTCTCTCTTTGGTAATGTATGATTTCAAAAATAGGCTACAGAAGAAAGACTCACTTTATGGAGGCCCAAGAAGATACTGTAAAGAGATAGGCAGGGCCTCCCTGGCAGTACAGTGGGTAAGAATCCACCTGCGATGCAGGGGACATGGGTTCGATCCCTAGTCCGGGCAGATTCCACGTGCTGCGGAGCGACCGCTGAGCCTGTGCTCTGGAGCCCACGCACCACAACTACTGAGTCCTCATGTCATGACTGAGAACATATGGCCCCCGCGCGCGGCAGCTACTGAAGCCCGGGCACCGAGAGCCCCTTCTTCACAAGAGAAGCCGCCGCAGCAAGAAGCCTGGGGAGCCACACCTGGAGAAAGCCCAGGCAAAGCAATGAAAATCCTGGGCAGCCAAAAATAACTTATTTAATTAGTTAAAATGTTAAGAAAAAAATAAAAACATGACGGCAATACACCTTTCTACTTAGTTGAAATACAATACAAGTCACAAAAGCAAGCTGTGTATGTAATTTTTACCTTTTCCAGTAGACACATTAAGAAACAGAAACACATGAAATTAGTTTTAGTATATAATATTTAACTCAATATATCCAAAATGTTATCCTTTCAATATTTTAAAAATGCTAATAATGAGATCTTTTACATCTTTTATACTAAATCTTCAAAATCCTGTGTATATTTTATACTTAAGGTAGATCTCATTTCAAAGTAACCCAGTTTCAAGTACTCAACAGCCACATGTGCCTAGTGGCTACCATATTAACACAGCTCTAGAAAAACCCACTCAAAGTGGCACCAATCAAGGACTGGCAACACCAGCATCATCTCACAGAAGCACAAACTCTCAATCTTCTCTCCAAATCTAGCAAATGAAAACAGGGGCTGACGGCAGGAGGCACTGGAGCAAAGAGCTGTGCTTTAATATGTCCTCTAGGTAAATCCTAATAACTGTCAAAGTTCGAGGAGCACAACGTTTAGAACATCTAAAACTGAGGTACATCTGAAAGCCCAGCTCTACTACTAATGCAGTGGATGACAAAACATACAAGAGCTTCCATTATACACTCCTGAAAAAGAAGGTAGTCCAGCACTGATCTGCAGTTCTCACAAGGGAACTGTCTAAAGCATGAAGAGCAGGAATTCACGGATTCTCCCCCAAGCAAAATATAATAATAATAAAGGTCTGTTTTTTAAAAAAGCCAGTATCTGAGCATATATTACATGCCAAGCACTGCAGTAAGTGCTTTACTTATTTATTCCTAATAATTATTCTATGTAGTAGATACTATTATCACCATATGTTAGGTAGGAAACTAAAGGATCAGAGACCTTAGCTTGCCAAGGCCACAGTCTACTAAGTGGCAGTCCCTGGACCTGAATACCAAAGCCACTACTCTTAATCAGTATCTAATACTGCCTTTCATGAGTGACAGAACAGACTAAGCCACCTGTGGTCCATGGGCCCAATAAGACACACAATATTTAGTGGGTGGATACTTGATGAATTAACAAAAGTGATCAATTCCAAACAATAAAGGACTTCATACTGAACCACATAGAAGCTAATTAACTGATTTATTCAACGAAATTACTGAAAGCCTTTTGTGTACCAGGCACTGTTCCAAGTGCTGAGAATACAGCCGTGAACAACACCGTGTCCCTGACATCATGCAGTTTACATTCTAGTGGAAGAAGATAGTTTTAGGAGGTGATAGGAGGTAGTGATTAAAAAAAATAAGATAATGTTAAAGATGGACTCTGACTGTGTTACTTTAGACTGAGTATTCCAAGAAGTCTTCTCTAGTGACATTTACAAGAGACAAGAGAATGACAAGAGAGACCCAGCCAGGCAAAAATCTGAAAGCAGAGATCTGGAAACGGAAAACAACTGAAACAAGGTTTTAGTATTATAAACAAACCTAAGAAAGCCAGTACAGTTTACATTTAATGAGAAGAGGAGAAAGCAGTACTAGATAAGGTTGGAGAAATAGGCGGGAACAGATCATGTGAAGACTTTGTAAGGGAAAAACTAAAGTGGCTGGACTTTAGTACACGTGCAAAAAAAAAAGCCCCTAGAAGACAGGAAGAACATGTGAATATAATAATAGAGAAAGGCTCCACCAGAACTCATCCTACTCCAACCCTAAAAAGAAAGAAAAATACCATGTCTCTGTTTTGGGCTACTACTAGAAAAATAAAATCATTGACCACTGCCAACTCCCAGAGCAGTTTATACCTAGAACAAAGACTATGCAGAGCTCTCTCTCTCTCTCTCTCTCTCTCTCTCTTACACACACACACACACACACACACACACACACACACCCCTTCACACTTTACACTTCTCTGGACCTTCATGACAAAGCAATCCTTAAGTCTATGTACTCTAATCTTTATGCCCCACTCACCCTCACCATGTAGGCTTCCCTGGTGGATCAGTGGTAACAGGAATCCACCTGCCAATGCAGGAGACACGAGTTCTATCCCTGGGTTGGGAAGATCCCCTGGAGAAGGAAACGGCTACCCACTACAGTATTCTTGCCTGGGAAATCCTGTGGACGGAGGAGCCTGGTGGGCTACAGTCCATGGAGTCGCAAAAGAGTTGGACACGCCTCACCAACTCTACAACAACAACCCTCATGATTCATCTGATCCAATGTAAATGACAGAATCCCTACCTCCTCACCAGCACCCTGCTGCATCTGGGTCCTCCACAGAAGTATATGCCCTGTCCTCTCCTCCTCTTGCTTTTGATCCTTGTTTCCAAGAGGTCCATTTTAGTCTGAGAGGGAGAGCTCAGCTTACATATATTTGGAGAACCAATGCTGTGCCAAGTACTGGAATAGTTGTTAAGAACTGAAAAGGGTCTTTTCCCAAAAATATGAAGAATGATGAGGTGAGAGGAAGAGAGAATTATTAAAACAAACTATGAAAAATACGTTTCTAGAATACCAGTTGGAATCCAGAGTACATTTCCCCCATTTCAAAAACAATATTATGAGTGGTTTATCTAATGCATAAAAAGGTTTTTTGGTCTGAGAAACAAATTATCATTTGTAAATTCTACTGGAAATATTTGCAAGTACTAATTAACTTACAAGGGAAGCTTTAGGCAACAATCAGTTCCTGAATTGCAGATTAAGTATATCCTCGAAAATTAACAATTCGGCAATGACAGACCCATCATAATGGATTATTTAAAATGCCACATTACTAAACATATTAAATTTTTTAAAGATCCCATACCAAACCAATAAAAAGCAAACGTGGCATATGTATTAGTATCATTGTTTCATAGAGGAAGAATTTACAGCTATCAAGAGAGTTGCCCAGGATCACTGCAGAAAACTAGTACATGGCAAAGCGAAGCCTTATATCAAGGTTCTGGAAACTCAGCTCTTCCTACAGGATCATAAAACGGCCTCACCACACCACCCTGCTCCCGAACACCTAGAAACATACCACGCACCCCCCTAACAGGTTCCTGGAGAAAAGGATTCCTGAATCCATCAGAAATCTGAAAGTGTTAGGGGAAGCACACTGATTAAAACTGCCCACCCTGGCCAGGCACCATAGTAACTATTTGCATGAGTTGTTTTATGACAGGAGGGCCTGGTGAGGAATAGGGAACCAGAAGAGTTCAGGAAAGGTCAAAAGGAGACACCACCTGTCCGACCACCTCCCAGAATCCTTCTCTCTGGCATCCGTCTTGGCTGAACGAGGCGTGCACCACCAGGAAGGACTCTAAGTCAGACTGATTGGCTAAGGACAACCCGGAAACTAATCCCATCACCATAAACCCTGCAAGCCCTGTGACAGAGCTGTTCTCCTGGGTTCCCTTACCCTACTGCTCTCCACCCGAGTGCCCTTTCCCAATAAAATCTCTTGATTTGTCAGCACGTGTCTCCTCGGACAATTCATTTCCGAGTGTTAGACAAGAGCCCAGTTTCGGGCTCTGGAAGGGGTCCCCCTTCCTGCAACAAAATGACTACATTTTCTGTGTTAAGTATTTATGCAGTACTCAGTTGTGGAGCTGGAGAAGGCAATGGCACCCCACTCCAGTACTCTTGCCTGGAAAACCCCATGGACGGAGGAGCCTGGTGGGCTGCAGTCCACGGGGTTATGAAGAGTCGGACAGGGCTGAGCAACTTGACTTTCACTTTTCACTTTCATGCCTTGGAGAAGGAAATGGCAACCCACTCCAGTGTTCTTGCCTGGAGAATCCCAGGGATGGCAGAGCCTGGTGGGCTGCTGTCTATGGGGTCGCACAGAGTCGGATATGACTAAAGCAACTTAGCAGCAGCAGCAGCAGCTGTGGAGTTCTCGTGAAAGGACAACAATGGCAACAAAGAATGGAGAGAGAAATATACTGAGTCACTCAACTGTAACAGTGATGAAGTAAACTTCGTTTAGGATAAAAGGCAGATGACTACTGACGGCTAGCAGTCAGTCTGAAGGATAGCACACCTGGAAACTAACCTCCAACATCTTGCGTTTGGAACTAGCATGCAGAAATGCGATAGTGCTGCTACTGCTATCTGCACATGGCAGCTGAGGCAGACATAAAACTAGTCTCCAAAAAAGCTGGAGACCTGAGACTGACAAAGAAAGAGAGGGAAGAAGAAAAGGAGAAGGGGTAAGGAATGAGAAAAGAAGGGAGGCGGGGCAGAGGGCAGGAGAGGCAGAGACAGACACAGACTAACTGACAAGACCAGCCAACAGGACACTTCCCAAAGGACCCGACAGGATCTTCAGGGCATGACAGGATCATCAAAAGGGAGGCCTGAAGGCCAGAGAAGCTAGTCTCTCACAGCGCAGGTGCTGTTACAGGTCTGTGTGTGGTGAGAGAAACCCCACACCTATGTTAAAACCAGGTATCCTTTGCCTTTCAGTGTTCCTATTAATTATCAAGACCTTGGGGACAACGAAGCAAACAGAAAGACTAAATTTGCCTAGGTTTTCTAATTAATCATGCATACACTGAGGTTGTTTTGATTTTCATTATTTTGAATAGTTTCAAAATCATAAGCAAGAGGAAACACTCCTTGTGAGCATTTTATAAGCTCTTAACTACACTACCAAAGAGAATTATTCAAAATCTAAATGCATACTCCTTTTTTCCCCTAAGAACAATACGAAGAAAGGAGAAGGTGAAAATTAAAAGGGCAAGTCGCCCTTCTCACTATTTCACAAGTTGTTCAGTTCAATTTATTCATTACTGGAACTACAATACTCTTTGATGCTATTAAAGTCTAAATAATCTAGCCATATGTGACCAAGAGCCTAAAACACTCAGACCTTCTAAGTGGGCTTTCTAAGCTTGATTCTGTAAGATATTTTCCCAATTCTGGAAAAATCCAAAGTCCAGAGATAATACAGATGTGCCTACAGTTGAAAACAAGCTAATTTTCAGTAGAAGAAATAAACACAGAAAACCCAATACCTCTGCCCATCACCAAAAAACAGAATTCTCAGGCCTGCATCAACTTTAATTCCAGTCATGACAATTTTTTAGTCTACTACATTACCTGTGTTTATCCTTAATTTTAGGACATTCCACACAAACAATAAACCCACCCCACTATTAAAAGTTAAAGCTGCGAGTAAGTAAACTGAGAAAAAGAAGGCGTGAGATTATAGAAGTTTTCAGGATGGGGAACACGTGTACACCTGTGGCGGATTCATGTTGATATATGGCAAAGCCAATACAATATTGTAAAGTAATTAACCTCCAATTAAAATAAATAAATTTACATTTTTTTTAAAAAAGAGAGAAGTTGAAGGAAAAAGAATTTCAAAATCAAAAAAGGTTCGCTCAGCAATATTATTCAGGCATGGATCAATATGGATGCTAAAACCATTAAGTGAAAGAAGAGCTGTTGGGGAACAGGATATTCCCAGTGTGTCTAAGTATCATCCCACAGATTACTTGCTAAATGCAATGAAGAAATAAACCTTTAAAATGAAGGAATCTGTCAGTCACCAGGTCAACCAAGAAAGCAAATTTACTACAGTATCACCAACAGCTGCACACTTGAGCTAAGTGCCTTCTGAGGTGATACAAAAAGAAGTATACAGCCTCATCTCTGAAATACCAAAAATGATCGGCAACAATCTAATCAGCACTCTAGCTTCCATGTCCAGTTTAAAAGAAAGAAAGGAGGACTTCCCTGGTGGTCCAAGTGGTTAAGAATCCACCTGCCAAACCAGGGGACATGGGTTCGATCCCTTGTCCAGGAAGGTCCCACAAGCTGCAGGGCAGCTAAGCCTGTGCACCGCGATCACTGAGCCCGCGTGCTTCAGCTCCTGAAGCCTGTGTGCCTAAGCTGGTGCTCCGTAAGAGAAGCCAGCACCGCACTGGGAAGCCTGTGCGCTGCAACGAAGTGCAGCCCCCACCTGCTGCAACTAGAGACAGCCCATGTGTAGCTATAAAGACCCAGCACAGCCAAAAGTAAATAGGTAAATAATTAAAAAAAAAAAGAAAGAAAGAAAAGAATACTTCAGGAACGATGGCATGAAGAGCTCCATCGATCCTCTCCTCAGTTAAACAACCATAACTGATAAAAGTTACAAAAAGGAACCATTTTCAGTCTCTAGAAAGTATGTTTATGGACACACAGCAAACAGAGAAACATTTACACAAGAAATACTGCTAAATTTTGGTAAAAATAGCAAGAATCTGTGGCATTTGAGCCACAAGCTCACTGCTGCTCCACAAAATGACAGAGGCCATGCTCCAGGCAGAAGGAGCCAAAACAGGAGGCTGCAGTTTCTCCCCACAAGGGGCAGGCGGCCAGCATTTCTCATCTGTCCCAGCTCTGTTCCAGACAAGCACAGCCAAAAGGTCTGGGTACTCTTCTTCCTGCCTGGCAGCACTCATGGGGCAGAAGCTCTACCCCAGAACTATCAGGCCAAGCACAGTGGGCCTGAATCATGCCCACCCCAGGATGCTCAACCAGAAACAATAAAGGCTGGAGATTTCAATACTCCACTTTTAAAAAATGAACAGAACATCTAGAAAGAAGATCAATACGGAAATATGCCTTGAACAACGTGATACACAAACCAGACCTAACAAACATTCCACTCAACAACAGCAGAATGCGAGCAACCATTCATCTCAAGCGCACAGCAAACATTCTCCAGGAGAGACCATAGTGCTAGACCAAAAGATTAGTCTCAACCCATTTAAAAGAACTGAAATCATACAAATAAGTTATCAGACTGGATCAGTAACAGAAATATGGAAATAACATTCACACTTCCAGATTTCAAAGCTTACAAGGGAGCTACAGTAATCAAGACAGTGTTGGTACTGGCAAGAGGCCAGATACACACATTAATGAAACAGATTTTAAAGTTCAGATAGACCCTTACATCTAAAGGCAAGTGATTTTCAACAACAGCACCAAGACAATTCGATAGAAAAAGAACAGTCTTTTCAACAAATAGTGAGGGAACCACTGAATATCAACATACAAAGAATAGCTGGACCTCTTCCTTATACCATAAACAAAAATTAACTCCAAATGAATCACAGAGCTAAGCATGAAGAGTTAACTCTATAAAACTCTTAGAAGGTCTAGCAGTAAATCTTCATGACTTTGGACCAGGTAAAGCATTCTCAAATACAATACCAAAGCACATGCAATTAAACTAAGAACAATTATATTCACCAAAATTTAATACTTTACCAAGTAATATCATCAAGAAAGTAAAGACAATTCACAGAATGGGAGAAAATATTTGCAAATTGACTAAACTAAAGCATCTGACTGTGTGGATCACAACAAACTGAGGAAAATTCTTAAAAAGATGGGAATACCAGACCACCTTACCTGCCTTCTGAGAAACCTGTATGCAGGTCAAGAAGCAACAATTAGAACCAGACAAAGAACAATGCACTAGCTCAAAACTGGGAAAGGAGTACATCAAGGCTGTAGACTGTCACCCTGCTTATTTAACTTACATGCAGAGTGCATCATGCTAAATGCCAGGCTGAATGAATCACAAGCTGGAATTAAGACTGCAGAAGTATCTACAACCTCAAATATGAAGAGGATACCACCCTAATGGCAGAAAGCAAAGAGGAACTAAGAGCCTCTTGATGAAGGTTGAAAGAGGAGAGTGAAAAAGCTGGCTTAAAACTCAACATTCAAAAAACTAAGTTCATGGCATCCAGTTCCATCAATTCATGGCAAATGAGTTCAGTTCAGATGCTCAGTCGTGTCTGACTCTTTGCAACCCCACAGACTGCAGCACACCAGACTTCCCTGTCCATTACCAACTCACAGAGCTTCTCAAACTCATGTCCATCGAGTCAGTGATGCCATCCGACCATCTCATCCTCTGTTGTCCCCTTCTCCTCCTGCCTTCAATCTTTCCCAGCATCAAGGTCTTTTCAAATGAGTCGGTTCTTCGTATCAGGTGACCAAAGTATTGGAGCTTCAGCTTTAGCATCAGTCCTTCCAATGAATATTCAGGACTGATTTCCTTTAGGATTGACTGGTTGGATCTCCTTGCAGTCCAAGGGCCTCTCAAGAGTCTTCTCCATCCCCACAGTTCAAAAGCATCAACTCTTTGGCACTCAGCTTTAAGGCCCAAGTTCCAGTCTTTGGTTACTTGATGTGAAGAACTGATTCACTGCAAAAGACCCTGATGCTGGGAAAGATTGAAGGCAGGAAGAGAAGGGGTAGACAGAGGAAGAGACGGTTAGATGGCATCACCAACTCAATGGACATGAATTTGTGCAGACTCCAGGAGATAGTGAAGGACAGAGGAGCTTGGTGTGCTGCAGTGGGGTCTCAAAGAGTCAGACACAATGTAGCAACTGAACAACAACCATATCTGATATGTGACTTATATGCAAAATATATAAAGAATTTTTATAATTCAAAAAAGATGTCTAATTAAAAGGCAAAAGATGAGGGGGAAGTTTCTCAACCTTATAAACACTATCTACAGAAAACCCACAGACAACACCATACTTAATGGTGAGAAACAAAGCTTTCCCATTAACATCAGGCACAAAGGAAGGCTATTCCCTCTTACCACTCTTTTTCAACATGGAACTGGAAGTCCTTCATAATACAATAAAGGTAAGAAAAGCAAAGGTACATAGATCAGAGAGGAAGACCAAATCTGGTCTGTCTGAAGATGACATGATCATCTATGCAGAAATCTGAAAGAATCAACCAAAA
This sequence comes from Redunca redunca, assembly GCA_006410935.1. NCBI lineage: Eukaryota > Metazoa > Chordata > Mammalia > Artiodactyla > Bovidae > Redunca > Redunca redunca. Next base: position 843,881 of record SJYQ01006322.1, read on the forward strand.
CCTCCTGGAACTAATAGGCAATTTATAGCAATGTTGTGGGATACAAGATGAATATACAAAAGTCAAATGCTTTCCTGTATACCAACAATGAACAAGTGGAAGTGAAAATTAAAAACACAGTATCATTTACATTAGCACCACCAAAAACTAAGTACTTAGATACAAATCGAACAAATATATACATGATCTCTACAAGGAAAACAACAAAATACCAATGAACAAAATCAAAGAACAACTAAATAAATAGATATTCCATGTTCATGGGTAGGAAGACTCAACACTGTCAACATGTTACTTCTTCTCAACCTGAATTCTGGATTTTGGTTGGAACCAAAACTCCAAAAAATTATCTTATAGATACAATCTGATTCTAATCTTTACACAGAGAAACAAAGGACCTGGAAAAGCCAATACAATACTGAAGAACAAACTGGGAGGACTAACACTATCCACTTCAAGACTTACTATAAAGCTACAGGAATCAAGAGAGTGATTCTGGTGAAAGAGCAGACAAACAGACCAATGAAACAGACTGGAAAGCCCAGAAATAGACACCCACAAATTCGATCTTAGACAAAGGAGCTAAGGCAATACAATGGAGGCAAGACAGTCTCTTCAATAAATGGTACAGGATCAACTGAACCTCCACATGCAAAACAAAATGAATATAAACATAGGTTTACGTCTTTCACAAAAATTAACTCAAAATGGATTACAGACCTAAATTTAAACATAAAACTCCAAGAAAATAACCTAGGAGAAAACCTAGATGACCTTGGGTGTGGTGATATGTTTACCAAAGACACAATCCATAAAAGAAATAATTGATAAGCTGGACTTTACTAAAATTAGAAACTTCTGTTCTGCAAAAGATAGTATCAAGAATGAGAAGACAAACCACAGACAGGGATAAAATATGTACAAAAGACATATCTGATAATGAATTGTTATCCAAAACATAAAAAGAACTCTCAAGACTACCTGGCATTCCATGGGGTCACAAAGAGTCAGACTCGACAGAGTGACTGAACTGAACAGGACTAGCGGCAGTCCAGTGGATAAGGCTCCGTGCTTCCACTGCAAGGGACTCAGGTTCAATCCCTGGTCAGGGAACTAAGATCCTGCTTGCTGTGCAGCATGGCCAAAAAAAAAAAAGAAGAAAAGGCAAAACGCATGCTGCAGCCCATGGGGTCACAAAGAGTCGGACATGACTGAGTGACTGAACCGAACTGAAGACTCAACAGCAAAAAATCAAACAGTCTGATTAAACCTTAACAAACACCTTACCAAAGAAGATATAGATGGGAAAATAATCATACAAGAAGGTGCTGCACGTCATATGCTATCAGGGAAATACAAATTAAAATGTCAATGAGATACACTACACACCTATTAGAATGGCCAAATGGTAGGTAGCAAGAATGTGGAGCAATAGGAACTCTCAGACATTGCTGGTGGAAGTACAAAATTGTATAACCACTTTAGATGACTAGTGGTTTCTTAAACACTCTTACTATAACAATCCAGTCACTGCATTACATGGTATTACCCAAAGCAGCTGAAAACTTTATATCTACTCAAAACCCTCCACACACAGGTTTACAGCAGCTTTATTCCTAACTGCCAAAACTTGGAAGTAATCAAGATATTCTTCAGTAGGTGAATGGATAAATAAACCGTGGTGCAGCAAGACAATGGAATATTATTCAGTGCTTCAAAGACAGGATCTACCAAGCCACAAATAAAAAAGGACTGAGAAACATGTGGAATGACTTCAATTTGAGGTGATGAAATGTTCTAAAATTGGTTGCAGTGATGACCGCACAACTCTGTGAATATACTAAAAATCACTGAATTGTATACTTGCAGTGAGTGAATTAAATGGTCTGTGCATTATATCTTAACTAAGCTGTTATTTTCTTTTAAGTGCTCTAACTATGTAAATGCCAGTTAGCATGATACCAAGAAAAGTAACTAAAGAAATGGAAACATGTGGCTGAAGTATTAATAAGTAATGTTAATAAGAGCAAGAAAGAGTAATATTTTAAGAAGTTAAAGCAAGATTAAAGGACACAAGACTTCTGCAATAATCTGGAAGGTTCCAGAGATGCTAGTCCATTCAAATCCACACTGCACCATTTGAATTCATTTCAGTTTCTCAACAGGAAAACTGTTCTCCATACGTGCATTATAGGTTGTTTAGCATCCTTGCACAGTATACGTAAAGACAGTTTTGACTCAAAATGCTTCCATATATCTCCAAATATCTTTACATTATAGAGCTACTGAAAAATTCTCTACAAGATGTCGTGCAGATAGTCAAAGACTGATCTACTTTGGGATAAAAAATATACAATAAAACATATATAACAAGAAAGAGAGGAGATATTCCCTTGCTTTCTCTTCTCTACTCCTAAAATATTCTATCTATTCAAGAGTTTCAAAGGACCTATAAACTACTTAGTGGTAGAAATCCAAGTTTAAATCCTAAACCAATCAGAATTTTTAAAATGATCTTTTTTAGTCTGTTGTGTAATTAGAGGAATATCTATAATGTCAAATAAAAAATACTACATAAAATATATGCAGCAAAGCTATACACATAAAAAATGTCTAAGAATAAAGACAAGCAAGAAACAGAATTATAAACAGTACTGTTCTAAAGTAGTCCCAGAAGTCAGAGGGATTTTAACAGTCTACACATTTCACTTTTATGATAAAAAACGATTTTTTTTAAGGCCAAGAATTTTCACTTTCTATCTATTCTAAATCTGCATGGGAATATTTGCTTGATTTCTCTTCTGTAATCCTAAAACATTCCAACTCAAGAGTTTCAAATCATGATGTATTTCTCTTGACAAGCACATACCAAGAGATCATGGCGATATATTAAATATGCACATTTAAGCAGATAATGTGGTCAATAAGCACACTCTCATGAAAACATTCAGGAGAAAGCTTACAAACTTGGTTTTCAGTAGCAGGAGTTGATAAGCAATAGTTCTGCCATACTTACCTAGATCTGTGATAGCAACGTTTACCAAAAGACAATCCTTCTTATGAAGGGGACTTTGAGCCTTATAATCCAGTTTTATCTATAAATATTCATCTCTAAAAATTCTTATGAAGTGATGTCAAGAGATTACAATATTTAAAACTGAGAAAAATGAAACAAAAAAAAGTTTGATTTATTACTTTTCTTTTACATAATGCTTCACATACATATATACTGTACACTTTCATCACATAAAAGGAAAATAAATTTGTGTTTGTTAGCAATAGTGTGTTTATCTTTAATTCCACATTGAAGTCTTTTCATGTTCCATGAAAGCTTCCACATCAACATACTCCTTTACCAGACTATGTCCTACTAGGATGTAAAAATAAACTGATTAATCTGCAGCGCCACCTGATGGTGAGAAGCAAGTAGCACATCCCAAAGAGTATGTTCAAGCATCCTTTTCCCTCAACGACCTGGGAAGAGAAGGACACTGAGATCCTCTTTCGTGACCACCTGGCCAGGACAACCATCTGCAAGGTGGCAGGAAAACTTCCTTACACCACTGTCTCTACTTCTTTACTTGAACACTGCATCATGAAAAATACTCTCATCTCTACCAAAAGAAAATGTGAGATGAAGCTATGTTTTTGAGCTTCATACAAAATAAAATGATGGAACTTAAGAAAATGTAATATTCATAAGCAATGTTTTAGCATAAAGAAAACTGAGAAATTGTGGAATAGGAAAAGGCAGAGGGATAAGAGGAGCGGGATGAAAACACCTAAAGAGAAAAACATTGCAGGAGTCCACATCTGACAGGACAAATGTTCAAGAAGAGGAAGGATGGCAAAATACAAGCCATTGAGAGTGATGTAATAACTTGAAAGCTCCAGTTTTCCTCCTGGAAGAATAGGCACTAGGCAAGTAACTTGAATGAAGAGCAGCCTTTTTGGTGAAATGTATAAACAATGCAGCATTTACCATAAATTACTGGAACATCCCCTACGGAGAGATGAGGGGAAGATGTCAGTTTTTCAAAGACAGTTAAATGCCTGCAAGTTAAGTCATGATCTACAGTTCAAGTCTATGAAAAGAAGAACAGAAGGCAGAAAACATATTCTGAAGGAATTATAGATAGGAAATATTACAAAATTGCTAAACTGCCTGGGGTCAAAAGCAAACTAGTCAAAGATGTGTCAAACAAAAGGAAAAAATGAATTTCTGTGAAAACTAGGGGAAGAGTTCCAACATAATGAAAATAGAAAAGTTATCATACTAAAAAGCTTAAAGAAATGGATATTTTTATTACTGTGAGAAACCAAAATCTTAAAGCAGTTTGCCCAAAAATTAATAGTTAAATTTGAATCTGACCAAGCTTCTAGACAGCATGACCAACACAATTAGAGGGGAAGTAGGTAGAGGTAAGATGAAATAAGACTGACCATGAGCTGATAACTGTGAAACCTGGGTGGTGAGTAGGTAAGGGTTCATCAGACAATTCCTACTTTTATGTATGCTTTTTAAAATGGCAGCTAATGGACCACAATACAGAGAATATGAAAGCTAGTACTCACTCCTGACAACACCCCCCCGGAATCTTTAACGGCATGAGATGTAAAGTGCTCCTTCTTCCACACCATTCTTACCTACAGAACATACTTCTATGACTACATCTATTTCCTTGTTAATTTGAGTCCCACCTACAAAACTAGGAGCTGCATAAAGGCAAGAACTGTGTCTTATTCATCTATACCTGCCTGCACCTGATATAATGTGTCAAAGATATAGTAAATGCTCAGTAAATATTTGAGGAACTTAAGGCAATAATGTGATTGCAGTTTCTAAGGGTGGAAGGCAGGCTTTCAGAAAAGGTGAAAAAGAGGTGAAAGAAACAACATTTCTGGAAGTATAGGAATTACATCACAGCAGAGAGAGAAATATCTATAAAAGGCACTACAAAGGTAAACAGTCTGCTGAAGGGCTAAAATACAAATGAAGGAATAAACAAACAGTTCACTGAGTATCGTCAGCTACTGAAATGGGGCACGTTGAGCCAATAAACGTTAACAATGCTCTTCACTGGGAATATCTAACATCCTTTGTTCTAATCCTGTGCTCTTTTTCAGGATTCTCACACTTACTGGCGTATCATTAGACTTTTCCACATTCATTCATTCAAATATTTATTGAATACCTGCAAATGCCAGACATTATTCTAGGCACTTAGGACACAACAATGCACTAAAAAGGCAAAAAAAAAAAAAAAAAGAAAGAAAAACCTCTGTTCTCATGAAGAGTATATTCTAGTGGGTAGAGACACAGAAATAAATGTGTAACCTATATAGTATGTAAAAAGGCAGTACACAGTGCCAGGATGCAGCTGTGAGAGAAGGCCTATCCAATAAACCCACATATTGTGCTGGACTGGGAGTTTTCAGTAAAATGGCATTGAAAGCATCAGGAAGTCTTTCGCCTGTTTGGGATACATGGGAGTCCCCATGACTGAACACATCCTCATACGAAAAGTTAAGGAACTTTTCCTAAACAACAGGGACGCCCACCAAGGCAATGAGCTGAGCAGCGAGGCCCCAGCTGACGCCACCACCATCTTCTGTGACATCTCTCTAGGTGAAAGGGAAAGACACGCATTTGTATAAAGACTACCAAAGAACAGCAATTATGCTTCCTGGTTTTAAAGTTCCTTGTCTGATGCCAAAGAAATGAGAAGGAAAAACTGTTAAGTGTGATTCTGGACAAGATACTGTTCTTTGGGAGTAATGAAGTGAAGGGAAGTCTCTCAGTCGTGTCTGACTCTTTGTGACCCCATGGACTATAGCCTACCAGGCTCCATCCATGAGATTTTCCAGGCAAGAATACTGGAATGGGTAGCACAGCCCAAATTTAATAGACCATAACTGACCAAATTTTAGTCAAAACTTTTTGCTAACTGTTAAAGGATCATCAGTCCTCTACAACTGTATGTATCTTTGACTAGTAGTTTCCAATTACTGATCCAGGATATCGTATGATTCGTCTTAGAAGAATCTCATAATCTTGTGACAGTTTCGCCTGAAGAGTCATTTGTATTTATAAAAATTCATTCATTAAAACATGTATAGGCTGTATGCCCAGTAGCATCTGTTTTACATTTCATCACTAAGATAATATTTTGCATCATTAAGATAATTTCCTATCACCTTGGAGCCATCCATGCCACTTCTCTCAACAGTAAATATATCTAATTTCAGGATTCTGTTTTACTGGCCAAGAAACTGCATTCAAAAGGTAAGAGAGATAAATTGTGAGTCCAGTATGGTCACAGGGAAACTAGTGACATTTCTGGGAATTTAGAATTCAAGCCTCCTATCACAACCCCATACTCTCTATTGATCACCCAATTTTTTCTTTTAATTGGACTGTCAAATACCAAGTGAAATTAACTGTTTTTCAAAAATCTTTAGACTTGAGAACCAAAATACAATAAAGACTATAGTTTATCTTCCTGATAAATATTACAGCAAAACTGAAAACTGAAATTAACAGTCAATGAAAATGCAAGTTTAAAAGCTTAATATTAGAAGAAGAAATTGTAAATGACTAAGAAGATAAAGGATTACTATATAGAATATATATGGAATGTCTGTAAATCAACAAGAAATAAAAAACAGGACGAAGGATATAGAGAGACAATTCACAGATGGGAAAAGTCAATAAGTATCGGGACAGACAGCCTCACTGGCTATGAGGAATTTTTTAAAAATTGATATATTACTTTATAATCATCAGACTGGCAAAAATTACAGTCTGAAAATATTCAGTCTTGCAAGAACGTATGTAAACAGAAACCTTTAAGCACTGCTGCTTGGAGTACACATTAGTAAAGATACTTCAGAGAGCAATCTTGCCATTAGGAGTGAAATGTGTGTGTGGGGGGGGTGTCGGGGGGTGTGTGTTATGTATCCTATGATCAGGTAATATCCTATGCCCAGCAGTTCCACACTTGATACTCTAACTAAAGAAACTCCTGCATAGGCATACAAGAAAGAGAAAAGGATAAGGGTGTCTGTCTTGGCACTGTCTACAGTAAGAGCTAGAGACAATACACTACCCCTCTTTAATGGAATGGATTTACATAAAATATATCTTATCTTCCCCCTGTAGAATGTGTTCCCTCTGGCTGGAAAATTCTTGCCTCTAGCTATCAGCATGTCTTGCTGTTTAGCTTCAATCCAGTTTCTGCTCAAACTGTCAACTAATCAAATAAGTCTTCCCTGACTGCCTAATCTAAAATATAAAATAGCTTTCCCTTCAATCAAGAAACTCTCTAATCTGAATATCCTTCCATTTTCTAATCTTCCATTTTAATATTTTTAACTATCTGATTTTAACTATCTGATATATATGATTTTATTGTCCAAAATGCCGATTATAATCTAAGATCTAGAGACCAGGGACTTCGACTTGTTCAAAGGTACGTCACCAGAATCTAGAAGTTGTATCGGGCACAAAAGAGAATGATGAATAAATATTTGTTAAATAAATGAATCCAATGACTAAATCCCAATCTCTGTGTACAGCTGTGTAGTCAAGTCTTTGACGTTTCAAACTCACTCAGTCTAACCTCCAGAATATGTAACATTCACATTTTTTTCAACTTTTTGATTATTCAAATTCCATTCACAGTATTCAGCAATAAAGCAAGAACTACTCTGAGAAATAAACAAGAGAGTCCTTGCATTCAAGTCTAGAGAGGAAAAAAGACAATTTCAAAAGACATTATAAAAGCTATTCTAAGCTGTTACTGAAGAACACTCAGAAGACCTAACTCACCCTAGGAACGCTGGGGAAGGCTTCCCAGAGCACAGCCGCATTTGTGCTGAGTAGAAGTTATCCAGATGAGCACACACGGGTATTCGTCAGACAGGGGATGGGTATGCTTGAGGCAGAAGACACACAACATACAAACATCTCAAACTTAAAGAAACATCCAAACACTTCTGAAGAACTGTAAACAATTCAGCATGACAAAAGAACATGAGGCAGGAAATAACAGAAGGTGAAAGCAAAAAGCAAGCAAAACCCAAAGCATTAATGTCTCTATTTCCTAAGCCTGGTAGTTTGGATTTTTATCTGAATGCCTGCATAAAAGGACTTCAGAATAACAGTACAATCAACCTACAGAAAAAGAAAGGGTACGGAGGGGTGGTGCACTGTCAGAAGCAAGGAATTTTTTTAGAAGGTTTACAGAGAAGGCCAGATAATACTGATAATCTGAACCAAGGTGGTAGCCACAGAGAAAAAGTAGATGAAAGAGATAAAACAAGATTTGGTTAATTATTATATAGGAAAGTGAGGGAAGGTCAGCACACCAACGTAATAATAGAGAAGAGTTAAGATTCTGGGTGTCTCCAACTGAGTGATGAGTTGTACACAAGAATCACAAGAGGAAGGGAAGCAACTTCAGAAAGGGTGAGATACATAGTTTTTTTGACATGAGTTTAAGGTGTCTTACAACAACCACAGTGTGTGGTGCTTAAGAGTGATGTACGCTAAACAGAGATTTGGGAATCATTAGAATAAGTACAGAAGCTGAAGTCATAACAGATGTAATCCTTCAAATAGAGTAAGCAGAGAGGCAGAAGATAGTACTCCAGAGTGAAATGAATGTTTAAAGTGGCCAGAGAAGAGAGAAAACATACGAAGGAAAGACTGACCAAGATACAGAAGAGACGTAAGGAGACCACAATGGCACAGAAACGTAAGAGAATTTCAAGGGGACAATCAGTCAAATGTCAAAAGATTTTCAAGATTCCATTAGACTTCAGACTAAAGAGATCAATAGTGACCATCACCCCATCAAATTCAGTGACGGCAACAGATGGCAGCCTTCAACACATTGAAAAATAAATAAATAAGTAACAGGAAGTTGGAGAAAATGCATATAGACAGCTCAAGAAACTTAAAAAAAATTATTACAGATAAAACTGAAGAGGAATCTAGAGTGAAAAGAGTATATTTAAGATGAGTGCAGTATGTTTAAATCCTAGTAAGTTAGAACCAGTTGAGAGTAAAATGGATAACCAACTGTTATGGACTGTATTACCCAAAATTCATATGTTGGAGCCCTAACCCTCAGTATCCCTAATATTGAAGATAAGATTTTTGAAGAAGTGATTAAGTTAAGTGAGGCTATCAGCGTGGCCTCTCATCCAGTGTGACTGGTGTTTTAAAGAGAAAAAGAGACACTAGAGATTCTAGTGCTCAAAGGTTCAGCCATGTAAAGAGGCAGAAAGAGTGTGGTCATATGTAATGCAAGGACAGAGGCCTCAGAAGAAACCAATTCTGCACTAACCTTGGTCTTGGGTTTCCAGCCTCCAGAACTGTGAGAAAATAAATTTCTGTTGTTTAAGCCACCCAGTCTCTGTTTTTTGTTATGTCAGCCCTAGCAAACTAACACATCAAGTAAACACTGTCCCTGAGGGAAAAAAAAATCCAGAGCACAATTAGAAATGAACAGATAAAGGCGGACGAGTATGTGGGTGAAGAGGGCAAAAGCAGTGATGTTCCCAGCAATTCCTCTGTGAAGCAGAGGCCAAGATTATCCAGGAAAGAGTAAGGAAGGAAGGAGGTCACGGTGGGCTAGTAACCACCATGGGAGACAAGAGTAATTACTAAAGACATCCAGATTAGTAGGCCGCCTTTCCATTAGTCAATAAATGTTTGTTATTGAATGAATACCTAGCTGTCATTCATGAATGCTTTAGTTCAGTTTTGATAAGGTGAACTCTAGCAGTAACTAGCAAAAGAAATGCATTATAGTGAATCAGAACCTGAGTTAAAAATTAAGATAATATGTGACCTTATGCAAGTCACTTAGCTCTGCTGGGCCTTTAGCTGCTTCAACCAGACAAATCAGATTTGATACCCAGCATAAGAGCACCTCAGATTAAAAATAAAAAGTGCTATAATTTTTATGCAGGTTTGTGCATGACCTTGGTCTTCAACTTTTACCAACCAATGTAGTGTGCCTCCGGCTACAATGTACATTCACGTCATCTGGAAAGCTGGTTAAAATGCAGATTCTGATTCAGTAGGTCTGGGTTAGCTGGAGAGTGTGCACTTCTAACAAACTTTCAGGTCATGCCATACACCACATTTTGAGCAGCAAGGGTAGAACACTGTTCCAGCTCAAGTTCTACAAAGCTTTTAACTGTCGACTTATCTGTAATCAGCCTGATACTTAGAAAACCAAGCAAAAACACTTCAGATTCACACCTGCCCAAAATGTGTCTTGCTGTTTGCTAAAACACTCTGAAATTAAGTGACAGTCCCCATTTTGTACAGACAGGAAAAGAACTGTCATCAATAACGCTAAACTAGAAAAAGCCCAAGATCAAATACAAACACACACACAATACATATATACAACACAAAGGTTAAAATCTATCTAATCAAACATATTTTCTTTCTCAAACTATGAACATTTCTGGAAAAACACATGTACTTATCTCTAGAAAGATTTTCAGTACACTTTAACTGCCAAGTGTCTACAAGGATTCTTTTGCATTCAGGTTTGATCCTGAATAATCTCCACCTATTTATTTAGAACCTTCAATTATTGTCATCACAACTAAACTCATTTGTGTTGAATATGTCCTTCTGCTTTAGGAAGTGTAACTAGGGCAGAGATGGTCCAGCTGTCCTAAGGCTGTTAATATATTGCCACAAATCACTGCTATAATTAAACTGTTTCTTCTATTCCCTGTCTTAGGAGTTACAGGGGGAAAATTCCACAATCCTATTACACCAATAGGGAGAGATGTTCAGTCTAATTTCACAGAAAGCTTCTTTAGTGACAAAAGATGCAAGGGAATGTCATGAAAAGGATGTCGTAGTAACACCGCCTTTAACCTGAAGCCTCAGAAATGAATAGAGAAGTCTGAAATAACGTGAAAATGAAGGAATGAACTCCCAATCCGTGAAAAAAAATAAAAAGCATTACGGCTGTAAACTGTTCTTCCTTATTCCCTTCTGAAGAATAGACAAACAGCAAGGGCACTACCGCACTACAACTGCTCGTTGAAATGGGGTGGGGAGGGGAGATGTCAACTGCAATCTTGGCTCCAGGAGGCAATATGGCAATCCTACCTATGTAGTCAAGTTAATCTGAAAAGATAATACTGCCCTCTTTCACCACCACGTTCACAAAAGGATAAAGAAAAATGATAGATGCAATGGGCCTCAATATAGTATTGCTGAANATGCAATGGGCCTCAATATAGTATTGCTGAATCACAAATACCTTCAAAAGCTGCAGAAGAAGCTGGGCTCAAGCACTGGCGGCCATACCTTAGCAAGTAGGTTCTCTATGAAAATATATAACTTCCTTCACTTTTTCTCTAAAGGCAAGCAAGGATCTAA
>SJYQ01006324.1:9162-62445 GCA_006410935.1 Redunca redunca
AAGAAAAAAAAAGAAAGAAAGAAATCCTTGGCAGTTAAAATGACTTTGTTTCATATACATGTGTGAAACTGCTAGAAAATCTCGGATTTTCTGTAGAAACTGTTGGGTCCTATTTAGTGTCATGTCAAATGTTTGCTCAATCAAATTTATCAAAGAGGCAATTCTAGGATTAAAAAGAAAATCAATTCCTTAATTTCATGTGAAACCAAAGACTTGCTCTATGTGTAACATGATAAAGAGGAGCTTCAGACAAAGTGTTGCTGAGCAACCTCTAGAAGACACTATTGCAAAGCAACACACAAGGGTTTTGCTGGTGGCTCAGATGGTTAAAAGCAACACACACACACAAATGATGAATTTCAAGGTGATCAAGATTTATAGGTAATCATACATTAGCAGTGGATGTACATGGTAAAGCTGGTGTTGATGGAAGATAGATGTCTCTATCTATTTCATTTCAAATACGAACATGGTAGGATTAGCCTCTCCTTCTAGTGATTTCTCATAATTTTCCAAGAATTCTAGATTTAGAAAAAAGGTTCCAGCAGAAACCAAACAAAGCTACACTTGAAGGAGAATGAAAGTAACTGTAGGACTGTATTCATGAAATGTGTTATTTAATCTTCATTGCTTTTCAATAAATCCACTGCATAAATAGTGGTCAGAGCCACTGAAGAGGCCGTTTTTTCATAGTCATTATTTAGACTAAACTTAGATTGTTAGGACTCAAGGATTTCTTTGACAATGTAGGAAAGTAAGTGAATCATTTCATTTCTAGTGGTGTTGCATCTTCATAATTAATCACACTTGAAAGAAAGTGAAGTCGCTCAGCCGTGCCTGACTCTTTGCGATCCCATGGACAGTAGCCTGCACCAAGCTCCTCTGTCCATGGAATTTTCAAGGCAAGAGTACTGGAGTGGGTTGCCATTTCCTTCTCCAGGGAATCTTCCCAACCCAGGGATCGAACCCAGGTCTCTGACATTGTAGACAGACGCTTTACCGCCTGAGCCACCACTTGAAAGACTGCTAAATGATTCAGTGGGCCTATTGAAGAAGGAAGACCTGAAAAAAGTGTTCACGAAACGAACTTTTTTGCTTTGTTTTTGAAGAAACAAATTTATTTTTTGTTTTCTCTGAATTGTTCTTTATTCCTGTATTTCTAAATCATATTTAAGTTAATACTCTAAGTTATAACAACCTAAGATCATGTATAACAACAAAAACAAATTCCAACTGTCAGTGCAGGTGCGAATGTCTATATAATCTAGAAAAGACAAAAGTTCTCCACATAAAAATTTAAGTTGTCTGATTGCATACATTTCTTTAGAATTGAGTAATATAGCTTGAAGGTATTTGGTGGGGATTTTAGGAGGAAAAAAAAATTTTCCAGGCCTTGTTTTAATTGTCAATGATTCTAAAACTTTAGTATTTCTGTGAAAATTACTGACATTCTCAAAAGAAATGCAAAATTGCATGATTTGGAAGAATAATGATTTCCTGTAAGATAATTAATGCTTAACAAAGTATATCCAATGATTTAGAAATAATACAGAGGCCCAGAGATGTTTAAAACATGTCCAATGTCACATGTTTAGTTTATATTGAGTCTTGGACCAGAGCTTTGCTTTTCTGATTCACAATCTAGTGTTCTAAATGAACTTTTAAACATCAAGTTTATCCCTGGTTTTGCAGTGTATAGTTTAAGAATGTTATTATGTTGCTTCTGAAATGGAATAAACATGGCTTCATCTTTCTATGAAACTGTTTCCACCTTTATGTATATAGATATTTAATTCATAAGACTCTTCCTATCCTTTACTTAGTATGGCTTTAATAGCCTTAAATATGGTTAAAATAGTATGTTTTATATTATGACTTTTACCACAAAATTTTTTTAATTAAAAAATAAATTTTAAAAATCCTCAGAAGGTAATACTGGCATTTGAAGACTGGGAAATAAAACTGATTCATTTTGAACTCTTGAGAAAGCCCCCTTTGTTTATTTATACTTCTAGTTTTAGCAAGAAAATCTGAGCCCTGTGTCTGAGTAAGTTTCATCCAAGTGATGAAAAGTACAATTAATACTAATCCATTAGGCAAATTGTGACTTTTAGTCCCAAGTGTTAAGTCAATCCTATCATGATTTCTATTAAGTCCTTTAAAGAAAAGTATGATCGTGACTCCTTGAGGTCTCTAGGGCCTTACTTTTTGAGAAGTGAAAGAGATCTTAGTCATTGTGCTTTTGTATTTAGAATGATCTGACCTAACAATAGTGCTGTGGGAAAACTGCATTTTACAACTGAAAGTGATGGGTTATTTTTTCAATAATTACAATAAACTTGCAGAAAAATTCTACATTGAGTTTGATTATAAGCTGATAAATATCTTCCATTAGCAAATTAAATGATAATGGAAACGTGATTTTGTTCCTGTTTTGTTTACAGAGAAATCAAATATTTGCTACTTCAGGATCTTTTTATCACTTGCTAATGACATTGGGAATTTGTTCTAGTGACTCCAAGGAATTTACAGGGAAACATGTCCTGTATTCTGGAAGTAAGTGACCCACTCTGATGGTCTTCTCAAGTAGTCCAGGGGTCTCAGTGATTTGTAGCGCATAAGTAGGTAGGTACCACTGACAGCTATCAGCGTTCCAAAGAGAAAAAGTCCTCTATTTATCACCTGTAAAAAGAGTAAGAACTTTCCTTTTATTTGTTCAGAGATTAAAATCTTGAAAATAGGCTTCATTCTTAAACAGCATTGTTTACTTTCCTATTTGTTCTTCAATGTGAAACAGATTTCATTGCATGACCACTAGGTGAAGTCCTGCAGTGGCTGGTAATTGGAAGCTTCCTGCCTTCCTCTCTTTCTCCTCTCTTCCCAGAAATTCCTGATTCCACATGTTCTGTGTAAAGAATTCTTTAGCATTCAGTCTTTGTCCAGCCACAAAGAAATCCACAATTGAAAAACAAAAAGAACTATGAACTCTGTCTTGGAAGAAGCCACAAGTGATTCAGTCACTGCTCAGACCCTGCACGAAGTGTCCCTAAGAAGAGTGATGGGTCCAGTGAACCTCTGTGACTTGGAAGTTGCACATTCAAAGACTTAGGCACCTTCACCGTCTACAGTCTATCAACCATACAAGCCGAGGAGTCCAGCCTGGGTTGTGTGCATTCCCGAATCATCCTGGCCTCTAACATTACACCAATGGTCCTACATTTAACTGCCTATTGCTATCTCTTTCCCTTTGTACTTTAAGCTTTTTGAGGGCAGGGACCTTATTTTATTCAACTCTGTATGAATAAATCTCAAGTCATTCCAATCTAGTCTCTATAGAGCAAAGAAATCTTTCTAAAATCCACACCTGAGATTTCAAGTCTCCTTTGTCTTCCAATTTTCCTTAAATAATATTCATGATGTTTCAGGTCCTACTTGCTATTCCAGCTCCTTCTCTTGTCATTCTCACACATATTAGCTTCTTCCAGCTCCACCGAATACTTGCCACTCTGAATGTCTGAGAAGTTTTTGCAACCTCTACCCTCCTTCCCCGGGTCTGTGACCATTCCCTTCCAGGGCAGTGCCTCTCCACTGCAGGTGTCCATTTCCTGTACCAGTCTCTGAGCTATACAAAGGGTAGGGGCTGCCTCATGTTCATCACCACGCCTAGCTCAGTGTCTACGTACTAAATAGAACTATTTATTTAGTGAATGAAGTTGTAACATTTCCACAGTGGAAGATCTGGAATCTGAATCTCCATATATGGCATCTGTGAGTGAACTGCCCAAAATTAATGTGGTATAGCATTACATTGGGATTAGATTGTGTTTTATAAGTGATTTGACTTTGTCCAATTATTTATGTTAAAATCATAGAAATCTCAGCATTGGAGGGAATCTCATTGCATTCCCATCTTAAGTCATTGACAGTCACTACAATACTTAGATATTTTTTTCAAAGAACAAATATAATTTTGTATTACAGGTTTTGTTTTTTGTCAGAAATAGAATCATTTGTACTTGTTATTCAGTTGCTAAGTTGTGCCTGACTCTTTGCGACCCCATGGGCTGCAGCACGCCAGGCTTCCCTGTCCTTCACTATCTCCAAGAGTTTGCTCAAACTGAAGTCCATTGAGTCAGTGATGCCATCCAACCATCTCACCCTCTGTCACCCTCTTCTCCTCCTACCCTTAATCTTTTCCAGCATGAGGGTCTTTTCTAATGAGTCAGCTTTTCACATCAGGTGGCCAAAGTATTGGAGCTTCAGCTTCAGCAACAGGCCTTCCAAAGAATATTCAAACCAGTCAATCCTAAAGGATTTTGCCCAATTTTATAAATTAAACCCATAGGAGTATTACATGAAGAAAGTCAACTGCTAAGTAAAAGTAAAAGGTTATGCTGCTAAAATAAAATAAAAAGTTTAGAAATATCAGCATCAGTTTCTTTTTTTAATTTCTTCTCTTCAAGAGTTGCCTCTTAAGAGGCAATGGGAGTTGTCTCTTCTTTGTAATTTTGTTCATTAGGCATTCTGTCACCTGTGTAGCCAGGACATTTTTTATTGGAAGGCAGACACTTGGTGTCTATTTCCTTATTTCCTTATTTGCCTGAGGTAAACATAACTGTAACACTGTAAGCTTCAACATAGCAAATTATAAGTAAGTGTAACTTGTTCCCACCTTTTTCTGCCAGTACCATTGCAGCACTGCTTCATGGTATCTTATTCTGGAAAAGGTGACCTATAAAAGTTTAAAAAGTGTTCTTCAGTATTCTATAATGACTAAACAGAAGATTAAAATGAGGAAAAGTCTTAAATCCAGACCTTACCATGGTATAAAGAGGAATAAAGGTAGATGGCATAATAGCATGAAGAAGTCTTTCTATGTTCTTTTGGAAGATGAACCACCTTGAGTTGACATGTGCTCGCATCTGTAATAATGTAAGGAGTCTCAAAGAATATCTTTTAAAACGTACCTTTAATTGTTTACTACAACTCATTATCACTCTTCATTCCCATTCACCACAAAGCCAGACACAAAGTAGTCAAATTCTTGCTTCCTATCCATTTCAGTCATTTTCTTTTCAGCCAGTGTCACAGGACAGTAACTTGAAAAGGTACAGCAATTATGCAAAACCTGTTAGAACTCTATTTTGCTCAAGGGTCAATTCTATTTCAGCAAGTGTTTGCATGAATCTGTGAGTTGTTTGTGAGCCCAAAGATCTGATTAATTTCTGTTATTTTCTGGTCAATTTGCAACATTATTTTGGCAAGAAGAGATCTGTTCAAATCTATGCCTCTATGTTTAGTCCATATTCAAGATAAATCTTATGTTATAATTGTCTTGTTTTAAAAACAAGACAAGATATCTCAGTGAGAATTCCAGAAGCTTACAGAAGCTTACCTTCATCACATATGAAAAAATTCTGCTTAAGTTGAAGTCTACTTTATTTTTCTGTCTTCAGGAGAGATGGAAAATAGCTACACTCTTTCTAAAAATGTATCTTGTAAATTTTTTCATTTGATTGAAAATCTACAACCATAATCATTTTCTGTGAGTTTTCATGTGACTGGCTCAAAATGGAATTGTGGTTTTCTTCTGAGTATTAAACTATTGACTGTGAATTTCTTTGGTGTTACATATTTCTTTCAGTACAAAACCCCCCAAAGACTATTTAATGCTACTGTAAGTTCACAGCTTATAATGTTAAGAATGGAAAAGTTATTCAATGTCTCTTAAATTTTCCAAATATATTAGCTCATATCAAAAATATTTTTTCATTAAAACAGTGTATTATTAACTCTGCTAAATGTCTAAGGCTTGAGCTTATGAATGATCAGATACTGAAACCAGACGCTTTTTCATTTTTGTTACCTTCTAAATGTCCCTGAAATACAGATGAAGATGGTGTATGGGGGTCATTATCACTGTCTCTGCCTTCATATCTCAACCATGTAAAGAGGAATGCTGTGTGTGTGTGTGTTCTTTTTGCACCTATTCTTACACAGCATGCCTGAGATAGGGCTGGAACAAAGAAAAATTAAAGAATGTTTATTAGAATATCAGTGCATGATCTTATTGAAAAGAACAAAACCTTCTCACTTACCTCTATGTAATTGTACATGGATAGGTCTGAAATTGCATAGTCATCTGGAATTCTAAATCTTGAGAATTCTGGAAGACACATACCTAGAATCCAAGTTAAATAAGATATTTTACCCCAAAAGAGTCTGTAAAAAAAAAGGGGCTGAACTCTATACAGTTCAAATTAAATGGTGTATTGTCTACCAGTGTTCTCTTTAACCTTATAAAGCAATGGACAACAAAGCTGTATGACCAACAATCTATGAATAACTGAGCAATAATACATGGAGATTTCCCATCACCTATAGTTTAATAAAATCATGATAAAGACTATGAAATATACTAGATTCAGTTCAGTTCAGTCACAGTCGTGTCCAACCCTTTGCAACTCCATGAATCGCAGCACGCCAGGCCTCCCTGTCCATCACCAACTCCCGGAGTTCACTCAGACTCACATTCATCGAGTCCGTGATGCCATCCAGCCATCTCATCCTCTGTCATCCCCTTCTCCTCCTGCCCNGAGGTTATTAATATTTCTCCCAGCAATCTTGATTCCAGCTTGTGTTTCTTCCAGTCCAGCGTTTCTCATGATGTACTCTGATTAGTAAATCATTATTTTTTACTTCACAAATGGAAAGCAGTTCATATAAATGACTTTAAAGTGATTCCAAATCCTTAGATGTTGCTACTCTCCTTTTTGTTCTTCCTTGCTACCCCAAGTAAATTTGTTACATTTGAACCTAAGTCACCTGGCTTCCCTGTGGCTCAGATGGTAAAGCGTCTGCCTGCAATGCGGGAGACCCGGGTTTGATTCTTGGGTTGGGAAGATCCCCTGGAGAAGGATATGGCAATCCACTCCAGCACTCTTGCCTGGAAAATCCCATGGACGAAGGAGCCTGATAGGCTATAGTCCATGGGGTCACAAAGAGTCGGACACGACTGAGCAACTTCACTCCACTTCACTTCACCTGTTTCTGTAGTGTAGTGGTTATCACACTCGCCTCACATGTGAAATGTCCCTGATTCTAAACCAGGCAGAAACAGTCTTCTCTTTGGGCTTCTCTGGTGGCTCAGACAGTTAAGAGTCTGCCTGCAGTGTAGGAGACCTGGGATTGATCCCTGAGTCAGGAAGAACCCCTGGAGAAGGGAATGGCTATATGCTTCAGTATTCTTAGCTGGGAAATCCCATGGACAGAGGAGCCTGGAGGGCTACAGTTATGGGGTCACAAAAAGTCAGACATGACTGAGCAACTAACACTCACCTCTGCTCACCTTTTTAGCTTAAACATCAGCTCCTCTGTTATTCTCTTATCTCTCAGAGGAAGGCCCCATGTTTTCCTCGTGTTTGAAAACTTAAACTGGTATATGGTAAATACTGAATAAATATTTTATAAAGTAATGATTGATATAACTTCACAGGGCTTCAAACAACTCCCATTTTGGGGAAGCCATTTCTAAAGTCTGAGAGTGCACATGAGTACAAGTCCCAGCTTCATCACTTTCTAGCTACTTGGCTTTGGGCAAGTTACTTAAGCTTAAATTTCCTAAGTTGTAAACTCTAAGCTTAAATTTCCTCAGTTGTAAACCAGGCACAAGAATAGTACCTATGCCCCTTGTTTTTCATGAGATAATACATTAAAAAAACATTGCAAGATCCCCAACACATATTACATGTTCATGTTCAGTGATGTTAGTTATTATTGTGATAATTAGTTTTATCTATCTCTTATAACTAAAACCAGTATTGACAGTATGTTCTGCTATATAAGCTCTCAGTCTATCTCCACCATTGTCATCACACAACCAATCACACAAGGGCTAAGAAGGGAGGAAACAAAATACCTCTGGATCCTGAACATCTGAGTGAGATAACTGGGAAAGAAAGTAAGAAATCCAGAAGAAATTTACCTAGAATCCATAATCTTCTCAGATTCAGATACCATAGTGTCCACTGTCGCTATAACACTCAAAATTTTTTTTACTCTGAGCTTACTTTATTCCAGGCTTTTTTTTTAACTTTTTTTTTTCTAGAGGGATAGCTAGTGTACAATATCCCAGAAGATGCAATGGTAAAGAATCCACCTGCCAATGCTGGAGACCTTTGAGATTGGGGTTTGATCCCAGGGTTGGGAAAAGCCTGGGAGTAGGAAGTAGTGACACACTTTGAAAGTCCATGGACAAAGGAGCCTGGCAGGCTACAGTCCTTGGGGTTGCAAAAGAGTTGAACACTACTGAGCCCACACAAACAGTCACAGTCACATTGCATGAGTTACAGGGGTATAACAGTGATTCACAATTTTTAAAGGTTATACCCCATTTATAGTTATTATAAAATGTTGGTTATATTCCCTGTGTTGTACAGTATATCTTTGTAGCTTATTTTTTTTATACCTCATAGTTTGCCCCTCACCTTACCCTTTTCCCCACTAGTAACCACTAGCTTGTATCTGTGAATTAGGCTTAAAAAAAAAAAATGCTTTACACAAGTCATTTGATTTAACCCTCACAGCTTTCTGAAGTTGGTATTATCCCACTTTATTGATGGGAAAAAAGAGACTTTAAAAAGATAGTGACTTGTTCAAGGTCACAGGGCTAATAAGTTGGCAAGTCAAGACTGGAATCTGGAGAAAACAAGAAGGTGGAGGGGTAGATGGACATGGAATACAACTCTCTCCACGGATACATCAGGAATGCACCTTCAGACACAGAAGTGCATGCAGAACACTAGCTGAGTGTGGACAGGAGTACCTGACCAGAGGAAAATAATATATAGAATCACGCAAGACTTGGTAGGATGAAGGAACTAGGGGAAAAGACAGGAGTGTTAGTAGGACTGGACCTGCCCTCAGTGGGTAGGGGCACTGAAGCAAGGGTCCGATCCCCACATCAGGGCAATTGTCTGAGTCTAAGGAGAAACATTTAAGGCTGAGAGTGAAACAAACAGCTAATCTGTGGCAGCCTAAATGGAATGAGAATCAGACAGTCCTTGCTGCAGCTGTGCATACCTCAGAGAGGGACACAGGTCTCCTGGAAGGTGCAGTGGCTGGGAGCTGAAGTTTAGGGATTGTGGAGCAATCCCAGGGTGAGGGCTGCTGTTGACTGTGGAAAGACAGATCAAGGGGATATGAGGGAAGAGACTGTGGTGGGAAATGCCTGTGGAGGAAAGCCAGGCCGCCATGGAAGCAAGGCGATACTGCTGAGTCACACGCAGGGTGTGGAGCCATGACCACAGCCTCTCTCTCTCCACACACCACATTAGCAGCTGAACAATAGAGAGGTTGGCCCGTCAAGTGCCTGACACAATTAACCACAGAGCAGGACCCCAGCCAAGGTGCTCCTTTAAGTGACTGATGTGCCGCTGATCTACAGAGTAGGATCCCAGCCACGGGGGCCCCTCTATGTGCCTGATGCACAGAACAACAGAGAAGGACCCCAGGCAAGGGAGCCCTCTAAGTGCCTGAAGGACAGAGCTGCAGAGAAAGACTGGCCACAGAGGCCTACTGATCGTCAGCTACTAGAGGCTCAAACAAGACTGTTAGGGCCATAATTCCTATGGTGGAGGCAGTCCATGTTCCCGCACACTTGGTGCTGCCAGGGTCCCCACAAGCCAAGCAGCTGCACCACCTTCACACTCAACTCTCACTGGGGCAGAGCTGCCACAGGCAAAAAAAGTCTTAAGTCTATGGGCGCAGGGTCGCTTTGGTTGTGTCTGAGTCTTTGTGACCCTGTAGACTGTGGCCTGCCGGGCTTCTCTGTCAGGGAGTGGGGTTCTTCAGGCAATATTGGAGCATATTGGCCAATACTGGTTGCCATATTCTTCTAGAGCACTATATTTCCTGTTGTCCTAGCTGCCAACTCCCCTGAGTACCTGGTGCTGCCAGAACCCCTGCTACCCAAGCAGCTGCACCACCTCCACTCCTGGCCCTCACAGGGGCAAACCCAAGCCCTCCAGGGCAGACTCGGGAGCAAACCCCAGTGGATGACCCACATGTAGAGGTGAAAATAAAACCACAATTGAAACCCAGGGGCAATGTGGCTAAGGAAGAAGACCCAAAACCTTCCCACCAGCTGTACAAGTTGCAGATTAAATCCACACGATCAACTAGACAGAATCTGTGTCTATGGAATATACAAAAGGTCATTGAGAGTGCCCACAAAAGAAAATGCACTGGTTCTGATAGCTGTGGACATTGGAGGACATAGGAGCAGGACCAGATTAGAATCTGAGCTCCCCCAACAGCAGGTCTAGAGATGACCACAGTTTTGGAGGGCATCCTAGGGAGGTGAGGTGGACTGTGACTTCCAGTGAGGGAAAGGACTCTGACAGCAGTAACTCAAGAAAAACATGTATTATTCTTATGTTTTGACTTGTGTAGATTCTTTTGGATCTTTTTTCTTTGTTTTTTCCTCCACCCCTCTTTCTGTCGTAGTTTTCAATTTAATTGGCACTATGAAATCTAATTAAGCTTTTGAGCTTTTTTTCTTTTTCTATATCACATTTTTTATGGTTGTTATAAACCTCTGCCTATACATTGGGCTTTTGCAGTTCTGTGGAGTTGCCCCCCCTTTTTTTCTTTTCTCTTCTTTTTAATTTTTAAAACCTATTATTATTTTTTCTACATTTATTCCTTTGTTTGCTTTTCCTACTATTCTTTTCTCCTTGCAGTTAAACATGAATGTATATAAATCTTCTTTATATACCTCTATTTGACTTTGCATATCTATTTTTCTTTCTTTTCTTTCTTTCCTTTCCTCTCAACATATTTGGTAATTTTATTTTTATTGCTTTCCNCTGGCGCCTTGCCTTAGTTTTGTTTTCCAGTTTGTGCTTTAGTTAGTTTTATTCTTGTAGATATAATTTTTTATTTCCTTTGCTCGCAGGGTCAATCTACTCTATTTTTGTTGGACTGTTTTGACTTTGCTTATGGGTGTATATGTTTATGTGTATATTCTATTATTTTATTTATTATTTGCCTGATTTTGTAACTGCCATTTGTCTGAGGTTCATCTATGGTTTCTCGTTTTCAGATATTTGCTTTAATCTCACTTAATGCCATAACAAACCACTTATGGAAACTTTATTCCTGACCAGAGATCAAACGTTGAGCCTTTGGAGTGGGAGCACTGACTTCAAGACCCTAGACTACTAGAGAACTAACCCTAGGAAGTATCAAATAGTGAGAACTCACAGAAAGGAAACCACCTGAATACACTACCCACATCACCCAACCACTAGGAGCACCCTGTGCAGAACGCCTCATCTAAACAGCAAACAAAACAAAAGTACACACCCAATCATCAGCAGACAGGATTACCACCTCACTCAGCCTTGCCCATCAGAGGAAAAACAAACAAACAAACAAACAAGAAATACTCAGCACAAATGTCACCCTATACAAAGCTTATACAAACCACTGGACCAAACTTAGGAGGGCAGAAACCAAAAGGAAGAAAGAATTAAACCTTGAAACCTGGGAAAAGGAGACCTCAAACACAATACATTTAAAAAAAAATAATGAAAAAGCAGAGAAATACTATACAAATGAAGGAACAAACTAGAAACACAGAAGTCCAAATAAATGAAGAGGAAATAGGCAAACTATCTGGAAAAGAATTCAAAATAATGATAGTAAAGATGATCAAAAACCTTGAAAACAAAATGGAGAAAATGCAAGAATCAATTAACACAGACCTAGAAGAATTAAAGAATAAACATACAGAGACAAACAACACAATTACATAAATTAAAAATACTCTAGAAGGAATCAATAGCATATTATCTGAAGCAGAGGAATGAAACAATGAGTTAGAAGATAAAATGGTGGAAATAACTTCTGAAGAAAAGAATAAAGTAAAAAGAATGAAAAGAACCAAGGATAGTCTCAGAGACCTCTGGGACAATAACAGATGCACCAACATTTGAATTACAGAGGTCCCAGAAGAAAAAGAGGAAAAGGAAGAGGAAAAGAAAGAGTATGAGAAAAATTTTTAAGAGATTATAGTTGAAAATTTCCCCAATATGGCAAAGGAAATAGTCAATCAAGTCCAAGAGGCACAAAGAATCCCATACAGGATAAACCTGAGGAGAAACACCCCAGACACATACTAATCAAACTAACAAGACTAAACACAAAGAAAGTATATTAAAAGCAGCATAGGAGAAGCAACAAATAACTTACAAGGGAAACCTCATACACTTAACAGCTGATCTTTCAGCAGAAACTCTGCAGGCCAGAAGGGAATGGCAGGATATATTTAAAGTATTGAAAGGGAAAAATCTACAACCAAGATTACAGTACCCAGCAAGGATCTTATTCAGAACTGATGGAGAGATAAAAAGCTTTTCAGACAAGCAAAAGTTAAGAGAATTCAGTACCACCAAACCAGCTTTACAACAATATTAAAGGGACTTACATAGTCAAGAAATACAAGAGAAGAAAAAAGATCTACAAAATAAACCCAAACAATTAAGAAAATGGCAATAGGAACATATATATCAATAATTACTTTAAATGTAAATGGATTAAATGCTTCAACCAAAAGACAGATTGGCTGAATGGATACAAAAACAAGATCCATATATATGCTGTCTACAAGAAACTCACTTCAGACCTAAAAACATAGACTGAAAGTGAAAGAATGGAAAAATATATTCCATGCAAAAGAGAAGCAAAAGAGACCTGTAGTAGCAGTCCTCATATCAGACAAAATAGACCTTAAAATAAGGAAGATTACAAGAGATAAGGAAGGACACTACATAATGATCAGGGGATCAATCCAAGAGAAAAATGTAATGATTGTAAATATCTATGCACCCAACATAGGAGCACCTCAATACATAAGACAAACACTAATAGACATAAAAGGAGAAATTGATAGTAACACAATACTAGCAGGAGACTTTAACACCCCCTCACACCAATGGACAAACCAAAAAAATGGAAAATTAATAAGGAAACACAAGTCTTAAATGATACATTAGATGAGATGTATCTCATTGATATCTTTAGGACATTCCATCCAAATGCAGAAGGCTATAGCAGCAGCAGCAGCATACCTTCTTCTTAAGTGCACATGGAACATTCTCCAGGATAGACCACATCTTGGGTCACAAGTCAAACCTCAGTAAATTTAAGAAAATTGAAGTCATATCAAGCGTCTTCTCTGACTACAATGCTATGAGACGAGATATCAATTACAAGAAAAAAACTGTAAGAAACACAAACACATAGAGATTAAACAACACGTTTCTAAATAACCAATGGTTACTGAAGAAATCAAAAGGGAAATCAAAAAATTCTAGAAACAAATGACAATGAAAACATGACAACTCAAAACCTATGGGATGCAGCCAAAAGCAGTTCTAAGAAGGAAGTTTATAGCAATACAATACTACCGCAAGAAAGAAGAAAAGCATTGAGTAGACAACCTAACTTTACACCTAAAACAACTGGAAAAAGAAGAATTAAGTCCCCAAATTAGTAGGAGAAATCATAAAGATCCAAGCAGAAATAAATGAAAAAGAAATGAAAGAAACAACAGTAAAAATTAATAAAACTGAAAGCTGGTTCTTAGAGAAGATAAACAAAATTGACAAACCTTTAGCCAGACTCATCAAGAAAAAAAAAGAGAAAAGAAGCAAATCAACAAAATTGGAAATGAAAAAGGAGAGGTTACGACAGACAAAGCAGAAATACAAAGGATTTTTAAGAGATTATAGTTGAAAATTTCCCCAACATGGCAAAAGAAATAGTCAATCAAGTCCAAGAGGCACAAAGAGTCCCATACAGGATAAACCTGAGGAGAAACACCCCAGACACATAATAATCAAACTAACAAGACTAAATACAAAGAAAGTATATTAAAGCAAAAATAGATACAAAATAGATACAAAAACCCTCAATAAAATTTTAGCAAACAGAATTTAGCAACCTCAGAAAGCTCATGCACCATGATCAAGTTGGGTTTATTCCAGGGATGCAAGGATTCTTCAATATATGCAAATCAATCAATGTGGTACACCATGTTAACAAATTAAAAGATAAAAGCTATGTGATAATCTCAACAGATGCAGAAAAAAGACTTTGACAAAATTCAGCACCCATTTCTGATGAAAACTCCTAAAAAAAAAGGGCAGAGAAGGAATCTACCTCAACACAGTAAAGGCCATATATATAAATCTACAGCAAAAATTATTCTCAATGGTGAAAAACTGAAAGCATTCCCCCTAAGATCAGGAACAAGACAAGGATGTTACTTTCACTGCTATTATTCAACATAGTTCTGGAAGTCCTAGCTACAGCCATCAGAGAAGAAAAACAAATAAAAAGAATTCAGATTGGAAAAGAAGAAGTAAAGCTCTCACTGTTTGCAGATGACATGACACTGTACATAGAAAACCCTATAGTATCAGAAAATTACTAGAGCTAATCAGTGAATTTAGCAAAGTTGCAGGATACAAAATCAATACACAGAAATCATTTGCATTTCTGTACACTAACAACAAAAAATCAGAAAGAGAAATTAAGGAATCAACCCTATTCACCACTGCAACTTAAAGAATTAAGTATCTAGGAATAAACTACCTAAGGAGACAAAAGAACTGTAGACAGAGAATTATAAGACACTAATGAAAGAAATCAAAGACAAAATAAACAGATGGACAGATATTCTGTGTTCCTTGGTAGGAAGAATCAATATTGTGAAAATGACTGTATTACCAGATGCAATTTACATGTTCAATGTGATCCCTATGAAATTACCAAAGGCATTTTTCACAGAACTAGAACCAAAAATTTCACAATTCATATGGAAACACAAAAGACCCCAAGTAGCTAAAGCAATCTTGAGAAAGAATGGACCTGGGGGAATCAACCTTCCTGACTTCAGATTATACTGCAAAGCTACCATCATCAAAACAGTATGGTACAGGCACAAAAACAGAAATATAGACCAGTGGAACAAGATAGAAAGGCAAGAAATAAACACATGAACCTATGGGTACCTCATTTTGGACAAAGGAGGAAAGAATATACAATGGGGCAAAGGCAGCCTCTTCAATAAATGGTTCTGGGAAAACTGGACAGTTACATGTGAAAGAATGAAATTAGGAAACTTCCTAATACCAAGCACAGAGGTAAACTCAAAATGGATTAAAGACCTGAATGTAAGACCAGAAACTATAAAACTCTTAGAGGAAAACACAGGCAGAACATTCGATGATGTAGATCAATGCAAGATCCTCTATGACCCACCTCCTAGAATAGTGGAAAGAAAAACAAAAGTAAACAAGTGGGACCTGATTAAGCTTAAAGGCTTTGCAAAGCAAAGGAAACCACAAGCAAGGTGAAAAGACAACCCTCCGAATGGGAGAAAATAATAAACAGCAAATGAAACAACTGACAAAGGATTAATTCCCAAAATATACAAACAGCTCATAAAACTCAATGCCAGAAAAACAAACAACCCAATCAAAAAGTGGGAGAAAGACCTAAACAGACATTTTTCCAAAGAAGACATACAGATGGCTAACAAACACGTGAAAAGATGCTCAACATCGATTACTATTAAAGAAATGCAAATCAAAACTATAATGAGATATCACCTCACTCCAGTCATAATGGCCATCATCAAAAAGTCTACAAACAATAAATGCTGGAGAGGGTGTGGAGAAAAGGGAATGCTTTTGCACTGTTGGTGGAAATGTACATTGATACAGCCACTATGGAAGATAGTATGGAGATTCCTTAAAAACTAGGATAAAACCACCATATGATCCAGCAATCCCACTCCTAGGCATATATCCTGAGGAAACCAAAATTGGAAAAGACACATGTATCCCATTGTTCATTATAGCACTATTTACAATAGCCAGAACATGGAAGCAACCTAGATGTCCAATGACAGATGAATGGATCAAGAAGTTGTTGTACATATACACAATGGAATATTACTCAACCATAAAAGGAACACATTTGAGTCAGTTCTGATGAGGTGGATGAACGTGGAACCTATTATACAGAGTGAAGTGAGTCAGAAAGAGAAATAAATATCATATTCTAACATGTATACAGAATCTAGAAAAATGGTACTGAAGAATTTATTAACAGGATAGCAGTGGAGAAACAGACATAGAAAATAGACTTATGGACATGGGGAGAGGGGAGGAGAGGCTGAGATGTATGCAGAGTAACATTTGGAAACTTACATTACCATATGTAAAATAGATAGCCAATGGGAATTTGCTGTATGGCTCAGGAAACTCAAACAGGGGCTCTGTATCAATCTAGAGGGGTGAGATCGGATGGGAGATGGGAGGGAGGTTCAAAAGGGAGGGGATATATGTATACCTATGGGCTGCCATCTCTGGGGTCACACAGAGTCGGACATGACTGAAGTGACCTAGCAGCAGCAGCAGCAGCATGGCTGATTCATGTTGAGGTTTGACAGAAAACAACAGAATTCTGTAAAACAATGATCCTTTAATAAAAAAAGAAATTAAGAAAGGCTGGAATCTGGGTGTAGATTCAAAACTGTTTCTTTAAGTAGTCTCTTATCGCCATAGGTTTAATTTCAGAGGTGACCTTTGAGAGCATGTGGAGCTAAGAAGCAGTAAAAGTTATCCAGTTCCATTGTTTTCAGTTTCTTTTACAGATGAAAATTATGTACATTTAACTTATTTTGAGTTACATATAAAAATTTAAAACTTCAATACTTGTAAAATTATTTGTGGAATTCATTTTAATCAAAAGGTAAATGGAAGTATTATAAGCAAACTTTGACAAAGCAGAAAACAAGAAAATGCTGGAGCTTCCAAAGGTGTTCTGAGGGCAAGCTGTAGGGAATATAGGCATGGGTGTTAACTAGACTGAGAGGGAGATAAAGGGGTATGTGTGCATGCTAAGTAGTTTCAGTTATGTCTGACCCCATGGACTGTAGCCTCACCAGGCTCCTCTGTCCATGGAGTTCTCCAGGCAAGAATACTGGAGTGGGTAGCCATTCCCTTCTCCAGGATCTTCCTGACCCAGGGATCAAACCAGGGTCTCCTGCATTACAGGTGGAGTTTTTGCCATCTGAGCCATCAGGGAAGCCCAGAAAGGAGTACGCTACTGCTACTGCTAAGTCACTTCAGTCGTGTCCGACTCTGTGTGATCCCATAGACGACAGCCCACCAGGCTCCCCTGTCCCTGGGACTCTCCAGGAAAGAACACTGGAGTGGGTTGCCATTTCCTTCTCCAAGAAAGGAGTATACCCTCACCAAACTTTGGTACTCAGAACTTTTTTTCTTGGTATAGACCTCCATGTAAAAACTTAAAAGAAACTGTCTTTTCCTCTCTGGGTGTTTCTTGTCTGCAATGAGCAACAACAGTGGCATAGAGTGTTAAAAGAAAAAATTATAATTCTGATTCAGCGCAGTTCAGTTCAGTTCAGTTGCTCAGTCGTGTCCGACTCTTTGCCACCCCATGAATCGCAGCACGCCAGGCCTCCCTGCCCATCACCAACTCCCAGATTAGGAAATCTAATTCATGATTTGAAATCTTCCAGGATCAGAAACAGGTGTACAATTAATCAGCAAGACTAATCCATATCCCACTGAGAAATTTTACTTACTAAAGTCATTATTGAATTTATCCATTAATTCATCAAATACCAAGCAGTCTTCAAAGCCCTAAAACAAGAAAAAATGGGAAAAAATGAACTGGAAATAATAAATACTTCATTTAGCAATTTTGAATAGACTTTTCATTGGTGGTATAACTCACAGGATATTTGTACCCTAAACCAGTATGTAACAGCTGAATAGTCACACATGGTATTGAATTCTGATTAAAAATGCCATTAACAGCATGTTTGATGGTTTTGTCTTTGCCCAGTTCATTCATTTATATATATCAGTTCAATTCAATTCAGTTCATTTCAGTCTCTCAGTCATGTCCGACTCTTTGTGACCCATGGACTGCAGCACGCCAGGCCTCCCTGTCCATCACCAACACTCAGAGTTTACTCAAACTCACATCCATTGAGCCGATGCCATCCAGCCAACTCATCCTCTGTCGTCCCCTTCTCCTTCTGCCTTCAATCTTTCTCAGCATCAGGGTCTTTTCCAATGAGTCCGTTCTTCACATCAGGTAGCCAAAGTATTGGAACTTCAACTTCAGCATCAGTCCTTCCAATGAATATTCAGGACTGATTTCCTTTAGAAAGGAAGGTTGGGTCTCCTTGCAGTCCAAGGGACTCTCAAGAGTCTTCCCCAACACAACAGTTCAAAAGCATCAATTCTTCGGCGCTCAGCTTTCTTTATAATCCTACTCTCACATCCATACATGACTACTGGAAAAACCATAGCTTTGACTAGACAGACCTTTGTTGGTAAGGTAATGTCTCTGCTTTTAAAAAGCTGTCTAGGTTGGTCATAGCTTTTCTTCCAAGGAGCCAGTGTCTTTTAAAATCATGGCTCCAGTCACTATCTGCAGTGATTTTGGAGTCCCACTGTTTCCCCATCTATTTCCCATTAAGTGATGGGACTGGATGCCATGATCTTAGTTTTCTGAATGTTGAGCTTTAAGCCAAATCTTTCACTCTCCTCTTTCACTTTCATCAAGAGGCTCTTTACTTCTTCACTTCCTGCCATAAGTGTGGTGTCATCTGCATATATGAGGTTATTGATATTTCTCCTGGCAATCTCGTTTCCAGCTTGTGCTTCATTCAGTCCAGCATTTCGCATGATGTACTCTGCATATAAGTTAAATAAGCATGGTGACAATATACAGCCTTGACATACTCCTTTCCCGATTTGGAACCGTGTTGTTCCATGTCCAGTTCTAACTCTTGCTTCTTGACCTGCATACCGATTTTTCAAGAGGCAAGTCAGGTGGTCTGGTATTCCCACCTCTTGAAATATTTTCCACAGTTTATTGTGATCCACACAGTCAAAGGTTTTGGCATAGTCCATAAAGCAGAAGTAGATGTTTTTCTGGAACTCTTTTGCTTTTTCAATGATCCAATGGATGTTGGCAATTTGATCTCTGGTTCCTCTGCCTTTTCTAAATCCAGCTGGAAGTTCGTGTTTCACGTACAGTTGAAGCCTGGCTTGGAGGATTTTGAGCATTTCTTTGCTAGCATGTGAGATGACTGCAAGCGTGTGGTAGTATATGCAGATATAGATATAAATTTAGAATATCAAAATTTTAGATTAACTTGTAATTTTGACAATCCTGTTGCCTCTTAAAGAAGCAAAAATAGTTATATTGTTCTACCATGAGCATTAGAATAACATTTAAACTATTTAGGGATTTAAGATTCACATTTAGAGCAATTTAATGACAGCATAGAACTCTCATATGAACTCATTTCTCATATGTCAAAATTAAAGCAAATTTCTAATCAATAAATCCACAAAATTAGTAAGGTACACTGCNGTAAGGTACACTGCTAAGTGCAGTAGGGAGAAGAAAATAGAAAGCTATGTTTCTTGCATTCTAGGAAATCAAACTATGGTTTTAAGATCATATATAAATATGTAAAGGTTAAGAAATAAAATATTTATATCAATTACACATATCAATGTTATACCAGAGGCAAATAAACTTGTCAATTATATAGGCTGTTAATGCTATAGGAATATAGAAATATCCTATAGTGAGGAGACAACACTCTTAAATTCTTTAATTAATTCATTTATTCCTGGAGAATTCCTATGAGATAGGTCCTATTAGAATCTGAATTTTGGGGGGAGGGAGGCTCAAGAAGAAAGGGATGTATATGTAAATATGGCTGATTTGTGTTGACTACCACAACATTGTAAAGCAATTATTGCCCCTCCCAAAAAAACTTGTTTAAAAAAAAAACAAGAAATAATAAACCAAAAAGCATTAAAAATAAAAAATCTGAATTTTACAGATAAGGAGTAAAATTAGTTGCGTGAGAACATATTCTAATAAATCATGAAGCCAGGCTTTGAACAAAGGAGTTCTAATGCCAGAGTCCACACATGTATCCACTGCTAAAATTGATGCGTTTTTTAGTTTAAAAAAAATTGGAGTATAGCTGACTTACAATATTTTATTTGTTTCAGATATACAACTTAGTGATTTGATAGTTTTATAGATTATACTCCATACAAAGTTATAAAATATAGGCTATATACTATGTACTGTATATTACAGTTTGTACCTCACAATCCCCTTTTTCTTTCTTGCCTCTCCCCCTCCCCTTCTACCCACTGGTAACCACTAATTTGTTCTCTGTATCGGTGAGTCTGTTTCTGTTTTGTTATATTCATTTATTTGCTTTATATTTTAGATTCCACATATAAATGAGAACAAACAGAATTTTTTTTCTTTGACTTATTTCACTAACTATAATACTATACAGGTTCATCCATGTTGTTGCAAATTGCAAAATTTCATTCTTTCTTATCGTTGAGTAATACTCTGTCATATATACATAGCATTACTTTTTTATCCATTCATTTGTTAGCAGACACTTAGGTTGTTTCCACATCTTGGCTGCTGTAAATAATGCTGCTATGAACTTGGGGTGCATATACCTTTTAGAAGCAGCATTTTCATTTTCTTTGGATATATACCATGAGTGGGATTACTGGATCATGTGGTAGTTCAGGTTTTAATTTTTTGAGGAACCTCCACACTCTTTGCCATAGTAGTTGCACTAATTTACATTCCCACAAACAGGGTACTAGAATTCTTTCTCTCTATATCCTTGACACACATGTTTGTCATTGTCTTTTTAGTGATAGCCATTGTAGCAAATATGAGGTGATATCTCATGGTGGTTTTGATTTGCGTTTCCCTAATGAACAGTGAATGGCACCCCACTCTAGTACTTTTACCTGGAAAATCCCATGGATGGAGGAGCCTAGTAGGCTGCAGTCCATGGGATTGTGAAGAGTCGGACACGACCAGGCGACTTCACTTTCACTTTTCACTTTCATGCATTGGAGAAGGAAATGGCAACCCACTCCAGTGTTCTTGCCTGGAGAATCTCAGGGGCAGGGGAGCCTGGTGGGCTGCCGTCTATGGGGTCGCACAGACTTGGACATGACTGAAGGGTCTTAGCAGCAGCAATGAACAGTGATGTTGAACATTTTTTCATATACATGTTGGCTATCTGTATGTCTTCTCTGGAAAAATTCCTATTCAGTTCTTCCCATTTTTGAGATCCGGTTGTTTTTTTCCTTGACACTGAGTTATATAAGTTTAATATATTTTTGGATATCAACCCCTTTTCAGACATTACATTTGCAAAGACCAAGTTATTCAAATGCAGCTAATTTTGTTCTTTTTGGATTTGATTAAGGTCTCCCATTCAGTAGGTTGTATTTTCTATTTGTTGATGGTTTCTACAATTTTGTTTAACTTTCTCTTGTTGTTCAGTCACGTCTTACTCTTTGTGACACCATGAACTGTAGCACACCAGGCTTCCCTGTCCTTCACTATCTCCCAGAGTTTGCTCAAACTCATGTCCATTGAGTTGATTATGCCGTCTAAGCATCTCATCCTCTGTCACCCACTTCTCTTCCTGCCCTCAATCTGTCCCAGAATCAGGGTCTTTTCCAATGAGTCAGTTCTTCGCATCAGGTGGCCAAAGTATTGGAACTTCAACTTCAGCATCAGTCTTTCCAATGACTATTCAGGGTTGATTTTCTTTAGAATTGACTGGTTAGATCTCCTTGATGTCCCAGGGACTCTCAAAAGAGTCTTCTCCAGCTTTCACCATCTCTATGAAATTATGTGAAAGTTACCTGTCCTGGTCTTGAAGGTATGTTCTGTTAATGTCCTATTCAGTCTGCATGCGCCTAGTGGCTTTGGTGGGAAAGAATATCTGAAATGAGCATGGGCCACACTTTCCCTTAGGGTGTGCTGGCAACCACCTCCTTGGTGAGAGACAGGACTGGTTTCAGAGGGACTAAAGCCAGATCCAGGTGCAGCCAGGACTTCTCCTTGGGAGAAGGGAGGAAGGGAGGAAGTAAGCTCAGGGTCCTCCTACTCTGCTAACTTGATCTCACCTCCCATTATGTTTTGTAAAGCAAATATTTACCACTAATTAGATGAAAATATAATTGATTATACTCAACTCACAAGTTATTTATTCTTGGAATATATTCCATAAACCAAAACAATATGACTATGGTTCTAAAACTATAATATTAGTAATCAAACACATGCATACAAAATAATTGTTTGTCTAGACAATTATTTTAGAATTCCTTAAATTAACGTTCAATATTTGAACAGTATTCCTTTCCTGATATATTGTTCTAGCCAGAATGGTAAAATTTCCATGGAAGCAGTAGTATTCAATGTCTAGTCTGTTTTATCATTCTGTTTAACTCTATTAATTGTGTTTTCCTTTTCTGTGGAATGAAAAAGCAGAGGGGGAAAGAAAAGATACTTTGGGATATTTTTCTTTCTTCTTTTTTAATTTTTGGCTGCACCCCATGGCTTGTGGGACCTTAGTTCTTGGACCAGGGGTCAAGCCTATGCCCCCTGCATTGGAAGGTGGAGTCTTAACCACTGGGCCATCAGGGATGTCCCTGGGATATTTTTCTTTTTTGATACTAACATTATAATCTCAAGAAAAAATATACTTTAAAAATTAAGTCTTGGAGACTTCCCTGATGGTTCAGTGGCTAAGACTCCATGCTCCCAACATAGGGGGCTTGGGTTCGATCCCTGGTCAGGGAACTAGATCTCACATGCCGTGACTAAGAATTTGCATTTCACAACTAAGACTTGGCACAGCCAAAGAAATAAATACTTTTAAAAATTAAGCCTTGAATTTCTGACAGTCAAGTTCTTAAATTTCAAGTTATCAATACATTTTCTAACTGAACAGAAAGCTATCTTATGCTTTATGCTTTTTTATACATTAAATGTCTGGATCAAGTAATCCAAGAATTGACTATACATAGAGATCAATCTAGTTAAATAGCTGGTGGGGTTGTTGAATTGATTGTTTTCTCAGAGATTATGTAGGCATATTTTTAACCTTGTCTTTTTTCTTTAAGCTTTTTTAGTTGAGATGGACCCAGAAAAGTCTGAGGGACTTACCTCCTGAAAAAGAACTTACCGCATTCATTCCTTGCCCAAAAAAGGGCACTATGGCATGGGCAGCATCTCCCATCAACAAACAATGTGATTTAAAGTGAAAAGAAGAGCATTTAACGGATATCATAGACTGGGCAGGCAACAGAAAGAAATCTTGTACCAGGGCTTGCCTTCAGAAGAAAACAAAATGTAAAAATGTTAAGCTGGGTATTAAATACTGCATAGTTCTTTCAGATTTACTGGCTTTGTCAACATAATATTTTATTGAAAAATACATGAGAATGCCAGGAAGAAAACAGGAGAGGGAGAGCTGAAGTTTCTTCTCATTCCCAAATTCCATTGTTCTGATTACATTCTTAATTTGAAACAATGTTAATCACATCCAAAAAACAAGAGTAGCTGAATTTGAATAATTTGTGTTATATGTCAGGAAAATTTCATTATCTAGCACATAAATCACACAATGTTCAGCTACATTGGTATGTTTCAGGTTTCCTCAGAAAAAAATTGAGATGCAGTTGACTTTATTGACACCCAACAAACCAAAATTAAGTTAAGTGAGTCCGTGTGTATCTGGAAATGAACAACTGGACTCAAGCTAGTATTGCTCAAGCATCTACAGAGGTTTTGAGGGCGCTATAGGTGGAGAAGTACTATGTATATTTATCATGTGTACTTGCTCAGTCATGTCTGACTCTTTGTGACTCTATGCCTGCCAGACTCTTCTGTCTGTGGAATTTTCCAGGCAAGAATACTGGAGCGGCTTGCCATTTCCTCCTCCAGGGGATCTTCCCGACCCAGTGACTGAGCCCATGTCTCCGGCCTCTCCTGCACTGGCAGGTGGGTTCTTTACCACTGAGCCATCTGGGAATCCTGTGCACGTACACTAGATGGTCTTACATCTAGTGAGAGAGGCAAGCCACAGAACAATTTCCAAACGTATCTAAGGGCTAAATTTTGGCATGCAGAGATTTCCCTTCAATGCCAGAGAAGGAGAAACCAACATAGCAATTGAACTGATATGCAGGAAAGGATGAGAACTGACAATTTTTAAAAAGCTCTGCTGTGACTTGGCAGTGGGCTATCCCTTTTACATAATTAACTCATTTAATTTTCAAAATTGCCCTAAAAGTAAGGCATCTTGGTGTCTATTTCAGTCATGAAAAATCTGAGACCCAAGGAAGTCAGGGACAAGAGTAGTGTTAAAACCTTGCTCTTTCTGCAGCATTGTGCTGCAGAATTTTCACTTTAAATCATGAAGATGTCACTGGAGGTGGAATGTGAGTTAGGTTCTAGGACAGAGGGACAGTGGAGAGAGGCACTGAGTGAGACCAAATGACAAGGTCCATGTGGTGATGTTGAAATAGGCCAGAGGAGCTAAGACTCATAAACCAGACGGCTGGTACAATTAGCTATCAGTCTGGAAAAACTTTATACATGCCTGGCCCTGTACTGAATGGTTCATAGGCATTATTCCCTTTACTCTGCACAACAGCCCTTTGGGGCAGGTACAACTATCATCAGCATTTTACTGTGAAGGGTATGAGACACAGAAAAGCTTATATAGCTAGCAACTGGTGGACTTGAGGGTGCCATCATATAGAGTTGTGTTCCCACCAGCAGGAGGAAGCACAGCCAAGCTCTGTGGCACACCAAGACCTATGGGGCCTGAGCACCTGCACAGGGAACATAAAAGGCCCAGGGACAATGGTGGCTTCTCTTTCCCAGAGAAACTGGCCCGGCCTGGGTTTTCTCAGAATTCCTATTTGCAGCACAAGATCCTCTTGGACTTTTGCTGTAATCTAGGTTTCCCATCCAGGTCACTGCATGATCGGGAGATCCCCTGGGGGAGTGCATGGGAACCCACTCCAGTATCCTTGCCTGGAAAAACCCTGTGGACAGAGGAGCCTGGTGGGCTACGGTCTATGGGGTCGCAGAGTCAGACAGGATGGAAGCGACAGCACACAGGCAGGCTCCCGTCCAGGCCACTGCATTACAGGTCATTTTTAACAAAAGCTGAAATAAGGTGCATTAGCCTTTATCTGGATTTTGAATACCTCAAACAAGGGGGCAAAAGGCACAATTGGACATCTTGAAACTTACTTTCCAATTAGAGGGATGGAATCCGGAAAGTATTTCTGGAAGAAGTCCAGCACATCACTACTAGTTAGCAGTTTTTCAAACTCTTCAAAAGGCATGAACAAAGTACACGTGAAAGATTTGTTCTGTGATGGGAAGAGGAATAGTGTGTGAGAGATTGGGGGTCAGGCAATGCTGGCCCTAAGATAGATCCCTCAATCTCAGAGTGCTTGCTGTGGCTCAGGGGGCTCTGGGAGGAGTGTCCAAGCAGACAGGAAAGGCACCCTCACTTTCTTCCCTCACTCCCCAGGAAAAGCTCAGTCAGGGGTTCCCAGGTACATCCCACTTCTTGGTTATTAGGAAACTTTCTATACTGTAAACTCCAGATATTTTCACCAAGCAAACACTGCACTCCTTATACTATTAATAGGTGCATTGGATTTGAATTCTCTTTTTTTCTTTACTGTTATTCCATTTAAGACACTGACATTAGGGCCTTAGACCCCAGGATTCTTGACAAGAGAAAGGAAAAAAAAAGGTAAATAAAAGACCAACCAGAGAAATATAAATAGATAAATGTGTCTATACTATATAGAGAGATTGTTGGTGTTTAGTCACTAAGTCATGTCCAACTCTTTAGTGACCCCATGGACTGTAGCCCACCAGGTTCCTCTGTCCATGAGATTTCCCAGGCAAGAATACTGAAGAGGGTTGCCATTTCCTTCCCCAGGGGGTCTTCTGGACCCAGGGACTGAATTCACATCTCTTGCACTGCAGTTGGATTCTCCACCACTGAGCCACATGGGACTCTCCATATAGAGATAATAATAACTATATATATATATTCTGTTCAGTTCAGTTCAGTCGCTCGGTTCTGTCTGACTCTTTGTGACCCCATGAACTGCAGCATGCCAGGCCTCCTTGTCCATCACCAACTCCGGGAGTCCAACCAAACCCATGTCCATTGAGTCGGTGATGCCATCCATCCATCTCATCCTCTGTCGTCCCCTTTCTCCTCCTGCCCTCAATCCTTTCCAGCATCAGGGTCTTTTCCAATGAGTCAGCTCTTCGCATCAGGTGGCCAAAGTATTGGAGTTTCAGCTTCAACATCAGTCCTTCCAATGAACACCCAGGACTGACAGCAAAAATGTCTCTAAGGTCTAATGAAAGAACAGCCATGCTCCTTTTTGATAATGAATATTCAAATGTCCTACAGACCTTAAAGGGTGAAAAATACTTCCTAATATATAACCTAAATATCTTTGGCTTTATTTGGGGGCAGTTTCTTCCTGCACTGTCTAGGGGGAGGTGGCAGTCAGATACCACCACACACAAACCCCCATTAGTCATTTGTATATGTTAAATATCCTTTCCAAAGTAAATAATTGTATTTCTTCAGGTTTTTCTTCAATATCCCAAGTTTCAGATATAATCATTAAACAGACTAGACAATGATGAAGTTGACTACATACATGTATATAGTATATAAAAGTAAGTAATGCCCTGGTAGCTCAGTGGTTAAAGCGACTGCCTAGAATGCGGGAGACCCGGGTTCGATCCCTGGGTTGGGAAGATCCCCTGGAGAAGGAAATGGCAACCCACTCCAGTATTCTTGCCTGGAGAATCCCCTGGATGGAGGAGCCTGGTGAGCTACAGTCAATGGGGTCGCAAAGAGTAGGACATGACTGAGTGACTTCACTTTAATGAAAAACATTAATCATATAGGCAAAATGACAGTTAATAAAAAAATTTACGCTACCATGTTAGGAAGTGCAATCATCATAAAGGTATCTCTAGGCCAAATATGTAGATAATTAGGTTCCATGGCATACTGCAGGGGAAAAAATACATACATAATTAGTGTATTAATGCAGCACATCTGCATTAACAAATAAGGCACGCCGACTCTGTTAATGTTGTACTTGTACACACAGCAATTTAGATCACTGCAAGTCCCTCCAAACATGAAGTCTAAGCAAAGACAGTTTGCCTGCTGTGAAAAAATAGCTTTAAGATGAACTCCCACTTAATTCCCCAGGTGTTAGAAGTGTTAGTCATTCAGTCATGTCAGACTCTTTGCGACCTCATAGACTATAGCCCGCCAGGCTCCTCTGTCCATAGAATTGTCTTGGCAAGGATACTGGAGCGGGTTGTCATTTCCTCCTCGAGAGGATCTTCCCCACCCAGGGATCAAACCCGTATCTCCTGCATTGGCATATTCTTTACCGCTGAGTCACCTGGGAAGCCCACAAAAGTGGTATATAATACTGCTATCCCAAACAGACTAGATGTTTGAATTTCAAATAGGATAGGTTAAATCAGTACCTTAAAATGTATGTTTTACATGCAAATCAAGTATTTAACTAATGCTGTGTACCTTTTATTACTTATAAGCCAAATCCTCATTGCTTCTGTTGGTATTTTACTTTTCCTCAACATACAATACACACACTACATATTTGCCTCTGGCCACATATGGTTTAACACGGACTCCAGGAAATAAAAAACATGTAATGGAAGTCTCTCTGCAACAACTTCCTTTTCACTTTACTTAATAACTTTTTAAACTTAATCATGAGTATAAGAACTCTGGACTGTCAGTACACAAAGTTGATTCCCAACCTGTTTTTTTTTTTTTTAATTTTTTCCCAAGATATAATAGAAAAAAAGTAGTTGTAATTCCTTTCCTTTCTTCCCTATTCAAGAAAACATATCGAAAGGTAAGGGACTGAGTGATATTATTAAAAGGATACCTGTACATCCAATTTATTATGAGTTATTGAATACATAGTACTTTGGCAAGCCTTAAAATGGATCAAGACATGCTGCTGAAAGTGCACTAGAATACACTTCTATACTAATATGGGGCAGGGGGAGGGGGAGAGTTGTAGGAAGGAGGAAAGAAAGGGAAAGGACTTACATCCCCATTCTTAGGTGGAATACTCAACTCCATGTACCCATGAGGAATGTATTGTTGACTGTACTCAAAGCGGGGTTTCTTCATGAGGTGAGTTCTAACAGTGGAAAA
This sequence comes from Redunca redunca, assembly GCA_006410935.1. Classification (NCBI taxonomy): domain Eukaryota; kingdom Metazoa; phylum Chordata; class Mammalia; order Artiodactyla; family Bovidae; genus Redunca; species Redunca redunca. The sequence goes on from SJYQ01006324.1 coordinate 37,415, forward strand.
GGCTCCATCACATCCTACAATGAGGTCACAGGTGACATCTTTGGGAACTTTGTCCTGTCTGAAAAATAAACCATCAAAAGAAAAAAATAGTCTAGTGGTGAAAATGCTGAAGTACCTCTATTGGGTATAAAAAGTAGTGACTTAATAATGGGGCCACTACTCACTTTTATATATCTGATTTAGAGCTTTGAGTCGATAGCTATAAAATGAAGCTAACACTTGTCCTAGCCATGGGTTTGCTTATGAGAATGAGGGTAACACACAATCATGCTGCTGCTGCTAAGTCGCTTCAGTCGTGTCCAACTCTGTGCAACCCCATAGACGGCAGCCCACCAGGCTCCCCCATCCCTGGGATTCTCCAGGCAAGAACACTGGAGTGGGTTGCAATTTCCTTCTCCAATGTATGAAAGTGAAAAGTGAAAGTGAAGTTGCTCAGTTGTGTCCGACTCCTAGCGACCCCATGAACTGCAGCCCACCAGGCTCCTCCTTCCATGGGATTTGCCAGGCGAGAGTATTGGAGTGGGTTGCCATTGCCTTCTCCAACACACAATCATACTGATTCCTAAAGACGTGCTAGGCCACAGAAGCCTGACTAAGAGCTGAGTTCCCTGCATGAAGGAAGAGAACACTGAAAAGAAGGAAAAGTCTTTCAAATGGAGAAAGTATATGAACAACCACAGGGACATGACCAAGATCTTCTAGGAGCAGCATGTTTGTCTTAGAGGAGATCAGAAGAGGAATTTAAGAAAAGAATACAATTGGAGAGGAAGGAGAAGAGAATTTTGAATGTTAAGATGCAAGGTTTAAATACATTATTCTGGCAGCTGGGAGAAAACAATATATTTCCGTTGGGCAGGTGGTGTATGAAGAGTAGTAATTTAAGACAACTTACTTAGGAGTAAGTTAAACTGCAGTGGAGCCACAATGCAGAAGGGAGAGGAAATGGAGACAAAGGGATCATAGTAGCCCACATGTGTGGGGGTGAGAGCCCAAGGATTGTGGTGCTCAGGAAGAAGGTCGACATAGGCTCTGAGGCAGACAGGAAGTACGAGACACTGGGAAATGTTTCAGGTCAAATGGGAGAAAACAAGGAAAGGGGTACATCGAAAATGATTGTAATTATTTGGTTAAAAGTACTAGGTAAGTCAGCTTCCCAGGTGACTCAGTGGTAAAGAATCTGCCTGCCAATGCAGGAGACACAGGTTTGATCCCTGGGTGGGGAAGAGCCTCTAGAGAAGGAAATGGCAGCCCATTCCAATATTCTTGCCTAGAGAAATCCCATGGATGGAGGAGCCTGTGGTCTACGGTTCACAGGGTCACAAAGAGTTGAACATAACTGAGCATCTAGACAGCAACACAACAAACTAGGGAAGTTAGGAGTAGGACAAATAGATGTTCGAAATTTTAGATACATTTGAGATTATGGCAAGAAGTACTTACGAAGGTGTTTAAAGGAAAATTAATATTAAGATTGAAATAAGTGTTATTATTATTATTATTACAAATAGAAATGCGAATTTACAAGTAGTTGTTGAGCAAACTGTGAATCCAAGATATTTCCCCCAAGTGGGATATGAGGCTTGGAACTTTAGAGGAAATGGGCTCGGCCAAGGGGAGGCAGACAAATAGTATTCAGAAAGAGGAGAGGAGACGCAGAGCAGTGCAGAGTTACCTGTTTCAAGTTAGGAGAGGGTTAGAAGCAGAGTATGGTTACCAGTCTAGAATACTGTTAAAAAGATGAGTGAGCAGGAGAATCAGGAAGAATACCAGTGCTAGTGATCAACATAAAATTACTTGATTGTAGAAACTACTTGAATTACCCTGTTAGTAATCATTTAACTCTTTCAAAACAGTCAAGAGCAAAGTTTACAGGCAAAATTCTCCACTTCAACCCTTCACCTCTGAAGTCAAAGGGCTGACCGGGTCTTACCCAAGAACTGTGATCACTCCTTTCTCAGGATTACATTTTACCAGTTTGTGGCCAAAGTGCACTTTTGCATTGGAGTATTTCTCAACAGCTGAAGAAACAAAGAGAGAAAACTAATGGAAATGAAATTCCAATGCTCATTTCACTTAAATTGAATATTATTTTCTGAGAATGGTGTGATAGAGATACTTAACAATGTAAACAGGAATTAGCTAAAATGTGATTTGGCAACTGTTATGCAAATGTTCTAGGATAATCTGGTAGTAAAAAAGATAAATAAAAATCAACTGTCTCCATCTCAAAAAAAAAAAAAAATCTAACTATGTGTATTCTTGCATCACTGTAATTGTTGGCACCCTAGGAAAGAAGCAGTCATCACATATTTTAAAGCTGCCCCCAAATTAAGGCTTAATTTGTGATTGGAAATACTCAGTCAAATTTCTTTTTTCATATTATGTCTGACTCTGTATATCTTTTTAGCAAGTCCTCTAGACTTCTGACCCAGTTTGTTATAAATATAGATCATTGATATATAAATATAGATCTTTTTGTAATCAAACCCTGAAATAGTTAGGGGAAAGTGAATAAGAAGATTGGAAACTTCTTAATAAATAGAACCAAATTATTTTAGTGCTTTTTTGGCCTGCTAAAAATCTATAGTGAATTTCATTTTCTGAACTATTAATTATGTTCTTATCACTATAGTAAAACATTATTTTTGTTCCTAGTTTTTTTTCATGAGCAGGAGATCTATAATTAGGGGCTATTTATTGTTCTTAAAACCACAAATCAGAATGTAGATGTTAGAGCTGGTGTAGACCTCAGAGATAGTTTATTTCAAAACTCTTCATTTCATAAATGAAGTAACTGAGCTTCTGGAGGGAAAAGTAAGATGACTAAGATCACACAAAGTAAAGAATTTAGGAAAAATAAGCCAGAAGTCTGACTTCCAATTCAATATTTCTATCTGTACCCATCTCTCCTTTTCATCTCAGGTTTTGTATTTTTGTTGCTGTTGTTGTTGTTCTGATTTGCTTGAGTTTGATTTGGGGTTTGCAGACTTTAAGATTCTTGAACACAGGATTGGAAGCTTTAGAATATTGAAATTGGAGATATGCCAAAGACTTATCTATGTTTAAGAAATCTTTTGACAAATAACTTGGAAAAATCAGCTTTTACTCGAACCACTATGGATATCTTTGACAAATACAATATGTGTTTGTGGAATCAACATTTTTGTAAATTTTTTTTTCAAATTAAATGTAGAGAAATGCAGCTCAAAGAATTTTCCATGGAACACTAGCCCTGTGATAACTGAAATAACTGTTCTGTGGTGATAGTCACTACAGAAATGCTCACACTCTGACCTTCTGACTGTGCTGTCTTGGTCCCCAGATACATGTGGCTCTTGAGTGCTTAAAATGTGGCTGTTCTGAATGGAGATGGGATGCAACCACTGGGTTTTGACAACTTAGTAAAAAAATAAAAAAAGAATAAAATATCTCATGAGTAGCATTCTTACATAGATTATACATTGAAATAATATTTTGGATAAATTAGGTTAAATATACTATTAAAATTAATTTCGCTGATTTCTTTGTAGGTTTTTCTATTGTGATTAATATAAGGTATTAAATTATGCATATGGCTGGCATTTGTGGTCACATCTTAGACAGCATTGCCCTGGAAAATCCACACTGCAGACTAGTAGAATAAAGGCCCTGAAAGTACTGTAAGAAAAGACTTTTAATAGTTATTTATGTATTTGTCTGGCAGCACCAGGTCTTCATTGCAGCATGTGGGATCTCTTAGTTGTGGCAGGTAGAATCTAGTTTCCTGACAAGGGATTTAACCTGGGCCCCCTGCATTGGGAGCATGGAGCCTTGGCCACTGGGTCAAGGGAAGTCTTAGAACTTTTAAAACTAATTTGATGCAGGGTTTGCTTGTGTGTGTGCTAAGTCACTGCAGTTGTGTCCAACTTGTTGGGCCCCAAGGACTGTAGCCCACGAGGCTCCTCTGTCCATGGGATTCTCCAGGCAAGAGTACTGCAGTGGGTTGCCATGCCCTCCTCCAGGGGAACCTCCTGAGCGAGGGATTGAATCCACATTTCTTATGTCTCCTGCATTGACAGATGAGTTCTTTACCTTTAGGGCCACCTGGGAAGTCCAATGCAGGTTTTAAGTTTATCAAATTTACCTGACCACAAATCCTTTTTATGTTTGTTTTACTTAACAATTATTAACATCCCACAGGACAGTTAACCATGAAACAACCCTACATGAAAAGCTGATGCAGGAAAATGATTTAGTTACAGTACTTTCAGAGGGGAGCTCTTCTATCAGAAGGAATGAGTATTTATTTTTCTGTGGAATAGGTGGCTCACAATCTGATGCCATGTAATGGAATAAGAGCTGTGTCAAAGAACTTTATATGCCAAACAGTTTAGAAGTCAAGAGGTTCAGCATTCTTTTTATTAACATATTTATGCCATTTATGAAATTGTATGCAGTGTGTACCTAGTGAAAAACAGGGGAGCATGCAAGATGGGTCTTCCCCACGTTCTACCCCCTTATTATCAGTGTTTCATTTATATTACTGGAGGCAGTGACTGTGATGGTTAAAAGCATGGACTTTGGAATAGACAGACTCAAGTTCAATCCAGATTCTGCTACTTATTAAGAGTGTAACCTGCTGCACTGTGGCCCTCTCTAAGCTTCCTTTATCATGTTCAAAACTGAGGTAAACATAATTCTTACATCACAGAGTTGTTGGGAGGCTTATACAAATTGATGTAATATAAAGCAGTTATTAACATAGTGCTTAAGACATCAAAGATATTTTCTATTATTTTTAAAAGCTGTCTTGTAGTTTCTTAAGATCAGCATGAATATGTAAAGCAACCTAGCCATGTATCTACTCATCCAAAAGTCAGCCTTACAAGTAAAGAAATGGAATTAAGATGAATACTAAACCCTATTTCTGAGCCCTAGTGAATCAACTAGAGTGACCTTCCCCTTCACTCCTCCTCCCAGTTCAGTTCAGTTCAGTTCAATTCAACAGATACGTTACAAACTCACCCTGGGTAGGGGACTGTGGAGAAACACAGATAAATAACTGGAACCTCTGCTCTCCAAAAGTCAGAGGTTACTGGAATGTGTTGAGAGCGATTGACTGATTTAAAAGATAGTAGAACTACTAATGGCATGCTTTGCATGGAATTAATTTGTTTAGTACAAATGCTAAAGCAGAAAAAATATGATCAAGGGTTACATGGAATGTGATTGGATTGTTTATCCAGGATACAAATTTAATTTGCAGTCCAGGGGCTTTTCAATTAATGGATAGATCTAGGTCTTTTTAGTTATGCACATGAGAATCTTCAGGCTTATGTACACCTTCCTGTTTATCAACTTCCTATACCCTGCATCTAATTTTGTCTCCCACAGATATCTTGAATCTATACCTCCTCCCAACTGGAGGGCTATAGCTTTAGTCCAGACTCTTGTTTTTGCACACAGCAATTTTCATAATACTTAAAAAAACTTCAGCCCTCTATCAGCCTTCACACTATTGCTTTTCATATTTCTGATAAAAAAATCTGCTTGTGTCTCTTTGAAAATTGTTATATATGTATATCTGTTTTTCCACTAGATTGTGAATTCTTCACTGAGGCACTCATTCAACCCAGTGCCTAGAAGACAATAGGAATTCAATACATGCTGAACAAACAATTCTTATTTAGACCACTGATAAGATGAAAAAGAGATGCTGGAAGATGTACTACCAGTATTTTTAAAGAAACACTTTGTATTTACATAGTCTTGCTCTTAATAACTCCTAAGAAGGAATGGTAAACAAGTTTCAATTAATCATATGACGAGATCAGTCTCATGCGCTTTGCTGAAAATGAGGGCTGGTGAATAAAGCATTAGACTTACCCGTCAGTAGATCCTTGTTTAGAATTTCTCTGCTTATAGAAAGAATATACTGCAAGAAAAATATAGTAGATACTATTTGTTTCTGGAGAATGGGCAAATATGCTTCTATGTTATTCACTTAGCAATAGAAAATATTAATTATTTATCAGAAGGTTGCAAGCTCAGCTTTACAACCATTTAACTAAGTAGCCTTTTTTTCTATAAACACTTTAATCAAATATATGCAATATAATGTTCAAGTTTAAACCTAGGCTTTTTCAAAGTTTGATACTATATAAAAGCAATTCTTTTTTTGGTACCAAAAATATTATTTCCATTAAGATAGTTTTGTTTTAACTATCAAACATAAATCTCAAATATTCATCTTAGGTCTCCAAATCAAGGTGTCTAAAAAAAACTTCAGAAATGACAACATTACTAGAATAAATGTACCATTTCCCAAAGAAACTACTTTGAAATTTTCATGTCAATTTGAAAGGCTGTGTGAGTGTGTGGTGTGGTTGTGGCAGGGTGAGGGTTTTTAAGAATAGGTAGATCCCATACATGGTACATGTACTGGCTGTTTCTGACTTCACAGCACCGATTGTTCCATGAGACCCAGTCAAACAGTGCATAGGGCCTATGATACTTTTAGGGGTTCATGAAAATAATTTTAGTTTATTTCAAAATCATAAGAAAAAATAAATATAAGAATATGAACATATATTAATTCTTTAAAAGATAAGAATAAATCCAGTCTGGATTATATTAAAGCTTAATGTAATCTTTATATCAATGTGCTCATATAGTCTAATTTTTAATATTTATTGATTTATAGGGTCCCACAAAGCAAAAGTGTGTATCTGCAGGAGACCCAGGTTCAATCCCTGGGTTGGGAAGATTCCCTGGGGAAGGAAATGTCAACCTACTCCAGTATTCTTGCCTGGAAAATCCCATGGACACAGAGACCTGGTAGGCTACAGCCCATGGGGTCGCAAAGAGTTGGACATGATTGAGTGACTTCACTTACTCTTACTCACTTAGGGCTCATGAAAGTCATAATGCAGTCTTGTAATTCAGGACAAGTCTATTGCTTTAAAAATTTAAAACACATAAATTTCAAAATTATGGGACATTACAACATTTAACACAAATATGGTCTTTTATTCATCTTGATCCCATTCAAATCTAGGCATATAAAATTAACAGCTAAATCTATACTTGGTATAAAAATAACTTGGTCATGCTAAAGAGGCAATAGTAGACTGAGGAGGAGCTTCCTGTGTCTTTGTCATAAATTAAAATTAACAGGAACTTCGTAATTCTCTGCCTTATAGTTCTGTTTTCCAGTCTTCTACATTATTAATGTTTGCAATTCAACAGAAACCACACTTGTTATACTTCTAAGTATACTAGGAAACATTCAAATTATGAAGTCTTATTAACATAAGGAAAATGTTCGTTCCTTGCCAGTTGATCCCTATCAGGCTTAGTTGAGGTAAACTGGACTGATCATCTGGGAACCAATAGGCATGCTGGTCCTGCAGAAGACCAGGGAGAGTCCTGGTCTGATCTCCTCCATATCTCTGGGCAGTTTCCTATTATAACCATAACTTAGAGTCACTGACTTCAAGCTTCACTTCCCCAACACATATTCTAAAAGGCTTACCTTGTGAAGAATAAGTAAGAACAAGAACAAACAAGTGAAGAGCTGTAAAGTGACTCTTGTAACCAAAAAACCCACTAAGAAAACCTAAAGGGAATAGGACAATCTTTGGAGATTTGTAAGACAAAATTTGCAGTGCTAACTTTTTCAAATATGCTAGGAAAAGGTGTTTACATTGTTGTCCTGATAGCCTTCAAATGAGAATGTTTTTTAGTAAGGGGGTGTCATTTCTTTATTTTGGGCACAGGAGTTTAAGAATCAGAATTGGGGGAACTCTGGCCTGCTCTGTATATTAGAGAATATTTTGATATTTGGCAATTGGGGAAGGAAATGAGAGGAATCCGCAAGACAGTCATAGCAAAGGAGAAAGGGCAGAAAAAATAACAGCTAGGGGAGGAAGGCTCAGAGAAGGGGGTATAGAGAAGATTTCAGAAGTCAAATTGTATACAGTAGGAACTTATGAATTGTTTGCTGTGCACTGCACAGTGTGGGCCTTCCATGACCCCCCAGGTCTTTAGTATATTCATGTATTTTTTTTCCTCAAATATAATTTATTTAGCACTGTGAAAATTACCATGAGCTTTACATACTGTAATGAGTCATGGATTATTTTTAGCTGTTTGTACAGAGACCTGACCACAGCTGCTTATATAAGCTACACTTTTTTTTTTCCTACTTAATAAAAAGTCTAGAGGTATCTCAGGGACATCCACAAATTCATCAGCATCCTTCTCCTTTCTACTCCATCATCTTTGGCATGTAGCTTCCTTCTGTAAAGTTACCTCATGGTCAAATATGGCTGCTTCTGCCCTGGCAATCTTGTTTGTGTCCCAGGAGGAAGGCTATTAATATGTATTTTGCATGTGGAAATGGGTAAAAATCATGAGTTTCATGTATGGTCATCATGGTACATAACCAAAACTAGAGGAGAAGGAGTGGACACCAAGAGGCAGCAGAGGCCAATATGTACACGCCCTGGATATTGGAAGAAATCTTGGGGTGATGGGGATGACTTTGCACTTCCACAGGTTATGGAACTGACCAATTCAAAGCAATTTTATACAGTTCTTAAAAGATAAGGAGGGCCCATTTTCAACTCTAGTATAAAAATAATGATGCAAACCTATAAATTTAGCGTTAACTCAGTTCTTAAGAATTGAGGAATGGCAGGATTGACGTAGAAGGATCATTTCCTTCTTCTGTATTAAAGGCCTTGAAATGAGAACTTGCACCAACACTTTCACCTTCCTGGGGAGTCAATGGTGATGAAACTGTTTCTCCCTCACTCCTCTCTCATTCTCATTTGGTGAAGGTAAGGAAGTTAGTAGTTTTAGTCTCAGGTCCAAGTCACTCTTCTCATCCACTTTCCCTGCTATTTTGAACCATATTTTCCCCCTTGATCTATTCATACTCTATTGGGCCAATCTCCACGGAAGAGATGAATACGATGAATTGAATTTCCTCAGCACAATCAGTATTAATCCAAAAGAAAGGTGGAATGACTATTATGCCTATTATGGGAAGAATATCACTCTCATTTTAGAAAAAAGAAATAGTGTAACTAAGCAGCACTTCCAGCACTCCTGTGAGGGCTTCCTACACCACGCTCACTGGTTGTTGTCTGTAAGGAAACTTGTCCAGTTTCTCCCTTAATATTGACCTCCTGTAGTCATGCAGCCTGTTTCTTTATCTATAAAGCAAGGTGGTTGGAGTCCATGCATCTAAAGCTGCTGACCACTGTGAGATTCTGCTATCTGAAAGTGCATTTGCAAGCTTTCTCATCCAATGCACACCTGACACTTAAAAATTTATGTTTTTTAGAAATTTGGTCTCGCCCAGTTCTCCCCATAGGAAAACTGTCATTTGATTGGAATGATGGTATTTTGTTGCCAATTGAAGATTTAAACAAACTATCTGTTTCAAGCCTTACTTTTGCTTCTCTGAAAGTGAAAGATTTCCTCCCTCTCTGAAAGTAAGAGCTGAGTGCTCCTACCATCCCTTGGCTGAGTTTTTTTCATAGTGAACATAGAGAACTTTTCATAGGACAGGTTGCAAGTTCTTCAGCAACTTGCCCACAGGAAGAGAATTATTGTTTATAGAAAAGGTACGTTTAGTTAGTGTAGTCTGTTCTTGACTTGCATGTGTAAATCATGTCATGTCCAACTCTTTGAGACACCAATGACTGTAGCCCACCAGGCTCCTCTGTTCATGGGATTCTCTCCGCAAGAATACTGGAGTGGGTTGAGATGCCCTCCTCTAGGGGATCTTCCTTTCCCAAAGAAGGTGAAAGTGAAAGTGAAGTCGCTCAGTCGTGTCCGATTCTTTGTGACCCCATGGACTGTAGCCTATCAGGCTCCTCCATCCACGGGATTTTCCAGGCAAGAGTGCTGGAGTGGATTGCTGTTTCCTTCTCCAGGGGATCTTCCCGACCCAGTAATCGAACCTGGGTCTCCCACATTGCAGGCAGACGCTTTACCATCTGAGCCACCAGGGAAGCCCCTCCTAAAGAAAGGCAATGCCAAAGAATGCTCAAAGTACCGCACAACTGCACTCATTTCACACGCTAGTAAAGTAATGCTCAAAATTCTCCAAGCCACGCTTCAGCAATGCATGAACCGTGAACTTCCGGATGTTCAAGCTGGTTTTAGAAAAGGCAGAGGAACCAGAGATCAAATTCCCAACATCCACTGGATCATCGAAAAAGCAAGAGAGTTCCAGAAAAACATCTATTTCTGCTTTATTAACTAAACTGTGGAAAATTCTGAAAAAGATGGGAATACCAGACCACCTGACCTGCCTCTTGAGAAACCTATATGAAGGTCAGGAAGCAACAGTTAGAACTGCACATGGAACAACAGACTGGAAATAGGAAAAGGAGTATGTCAAGGCTGTATATTGTCACCCTGCTTATTTAACTTATATGCAGAGTACATCGTGAGAAACGCTGGGCTGGAAGAAGCACAAGAATCAAGATTGCAGGGAGAAATATCAATAACCTGAGAAATGCAGATGACACCATTTTTATGGCAGAAAGTGAAGCAGTAAAGAGCCTCTTGAGGAAGTGAAAGAGGAGAGTGGAAAAGTGGGCTTAAAGCTCAACATTCAGAAAACTAAGTTCATGGCACCCGGTCCCATTACTTCATGGCAAATAGATGGGGAAACAGTGGAAACAGTGGATGACTTTATTTTTCGGGGCTCCAAAATCACTGCAGATGGTGACTGCAGCCATGAAATTAAAAGATGCTTACTCCTTAGAAGGCAAGTTATGACCAACCTAGACAGCATATTCAAAAGCAGAGACGTTACCTTGCCAACAAAGGTCCATCTAGTCAAGGCTGTTGTTTTTCCTGTAGTCATGTGTGGATGTGAGAGTTGGACTGTGAAGAAAGCTGAGCACCGAAGAATTGATGCTTTTGAACTGTGGTGTTGGAGAAGACTCTTGAGAGTCCCTTGGACTGCAAGGAGATCCAACCAGTCCATTCTAAAGGAGATCAGTCCTGGGTGTTCTTTGGAAGGGCTGATATTGAAGGTGAAACTCCAATACTTTGGCCACCTGATACAAAGAGCTGACTCATTTGAAAAGACCCTGATGCTGGGAAGGATTGAGGGCAGGAGGAGAAGGGGATGACAGAGGATGAAATGTTTGGATGGTATCACTGACTCAATGGACATGAGTTTGGGTAAGCTCCGGGAGTTGGTGATGGACAGGGAGACCTGGAATGCTGCGGTTCCCTGAATCACAGAGTCGGACATTACTGCTGAACTAAACTGAGGGGATCTTTCTGATTTAGGAATTGAACCTGCGTCCCCTGAGGCTCCTACATTGCAGGTGGATTCTTTACTGCTGAACCATGGGGGAAGTCCATTGAATGCTTATTAGGGACTGGGCTGTTTCTAAGCATCTCCTATGAATTAACTAGTATATATATTTGAATTCTAAGCAAGCAAACAATGTCAAAACAGGGTTAGAGAATAAAGGCAGGGTCAGCAAGCAAGTAGCTGGTTCAAGATATTAGACTCAGCTATTACCATTTTACAAAAAAGTATCTCCATGTAAACCTACCTGTGACTTTGTCCCATAGGGGATAGCAGACTTTTTTCCCGAAAGAGAATGAATCATTCTTGCTCTCATGGGGATACCAAGGGCTACAACCTGAAATAAAACCAGAGATGTCTATTTCAATTTCCATAATGTGGCATCATGTCAATAAAATAGATATTGACTTTAAAGTGTGATTATTCAAACATTTTCCAAAAATCAAAAAATAATGTAAAAGACCATGGGAACACAGTATGGTAGAAATTTAATAAAAACTATGCTCCTACAAATTTTAGTTTTTAGGGTTTTTTTAACCTTAGGTTTTAGAATAGACTTTAAAGTTTATCTAGACCTAAGTCAAATATTACAAGCGAGGACACGGTTCACTGTCAGAGATTAAGTTCTTTTTTATGATTACAAAAGAATAAAGCACGAGGAGTAAGTCACAGGATTCCTGAAATGCAGTGCAAAGTATTTTCCTACACATGCCTAAGAAAAATGTGGAAATGCAAATAGCACTTATGTGAACTTATCATTTCAAGGACACACTCTCACAAAAACACTGTCAATAAAAATATACTATTTCTCTTTACATTTCCAAGATACACGATAGTGAGAAATTTGACAATCTTGAGTCTATATGAGGAAAATCTGTAACAGGCCCACAATCTTTATCCAAACACTGAAAGCTCATTGGTTTTAGAATTCAGAACTTTTCAGTTTAGATAGGTAATGAGTGCATATGTGGATAGTTTATGACATACAGACTAGTCTAGGGCACCACCCCATAACACAATATTTCTTTAGTAAAACATATTCACAGTAAATGAGATTTCTTTTAGAGGCTATAAAAAGTCTGCATCAGGTCAAGTTTGCTGCTGAATGGGTGATGAAAAAGGTTTCTAGTCCCAGAGCTTTTTGGAGTACAGAATTGTGATAAGAGATTATGGACCTAAATAGTCAAAAGAATGGATGTCGCCTGCCTCCTCTCACCCCAGAGGCCATCCCAGGTCAGACACAAATAAAAGGCAAAGATTAACCATCTTGTTGATGGCCCAGTGTCAGAAGTGATAATCAGGTTTCCACCTGATACAACTTCCACCTGCCCTACAACGTACTCTTGCCCCCTCCGCAGTCATGTGCTTCAAGTGTGAAATACCCACGCTGTGGGAATTTAGAAGTTTGAAAACCTTTGTAAAACAAGTTCTCATGCAGCGATTTTTGTGGCTTTGACTGCTGCTTCGAACTAAGAGAAATCAAGACCATGCAATTGTTGAAGAACAGCAGGTGTTATCTTCTGTAAGGAAAATGCATTCACAAGGTACCTGATCTTCCAGGCCAACGGCTTTCAAGGCTTGTCGTCCTCTATAAGAAAGGGCCAAATTAATGCTTCTTCCACGTGCAGGTTTAGTCACTCGGATATCTAAGACATTGGAAGTAGACCTCATGTTACACGCAATTCTTATATCCTAAGACAGGGTGAGCATATACACCTCAAAAGTGGGTGCCATCTGGACCAAATTAAAAGACTTTTTAACTCTTTTAAAGAAAACACAGATAGTAATGAATTTGAATTAAATTAAATTTAGATAGTTGAGGGTTTTAATGAAGTCTAACAGTTTACCTTGGGCTTCCCTGGTGGCTTAGAGGGTAAAGAGTCTGCCTGCAATGCAGAAGACCTGGGTTCAATCCCTGGGTCAGGAAGATCCCCTGGGAGAATGCAATGGCAACCCACTCCAGTACTCTTGCCTGGAAAATCCCATGGACGGAGGAGCCTGGTAGGCTATAGTCCATGGGGTCGCAAAGAGTCGGACATGACTGAGCAACTTCAGTTTCTTTTCTTTCACTTTCAAAAAAAAAATGTTTTTTTTTTCTTCCTTTTTAAAATCTAAAGGAGTAAGAAGCCAAAGAATCAGAACCACATCTCACATTGTTCACCATTGTCTCACCTTCTCTAGCTTCATATATATCAACTTGGAAATTCCTCTTGGCAAGGAAGCATGCATTTAATGATCCAACCTAGGAAATCAAAGCAATTTTTTTCATATTTTTATCTGATTTCACAAATATAGGGAATTTTTTGCTGGCTAAGTGTTGAAGCTGAAACTCCAATACTTTGGCCACCTGATACAAAGAGCTGACTCATTTGAAAAGACCATGATGCTGGGAAAGATTGAAGGCAGGAGGAGAAGGGGATGACAGAAGATGAGATGGTTGGATGGCATCATCAACTCAGTGGACATGAGTTTATGTAAACTCCAGGAGTTGGTGATGGACAGGGAGGCCTGGCATGCTGTGGTTCACGGGGTTGCAAAGAGTCAGACACGACTGAGTGACTGAACTGAACTGAACTGCAACATCCTGTGTGGCCATAGCCTTAGTCATCATATTGATTAACCCAGTCACTAGTGGAAAATGCCATTTGCAAGAATAATAGGATTAAATGAAGATTAAACTATATAGTTTTCAAGGAAGATTTAGGCTTTTTCTTCTTTCTTAACTTTCAAATCATGAGATATAACTTTCATACAGAATGACCACAAACCATGAGTACGGTTTACAGAATAATTAGAAAAAACAAACACCCATTTACTGACTCTGATCAAAAAAGGTAGAACATTGCCAATCTCCTATACCTCCCCCAACTTCCCCCTAGTTACAGTTCTCAAACTTTCTCCTAGAGGTAAACATTCTGACTTCTGTGATAACCAAACTTGGCTTCTTTATAGTTTTTCCACTTAGGTGTACATCCCTAGGCAACATAATTTAATTTACATGCTTTTGATACTTGTGTATTTTTTTGCATCTGCTTCTTTAACTCACTTGGAGAAGGAAATGGCAACCCACTCCAGTATTTTGCCTAGAGAATCCTGTGGGCTGAGGAGCCTGGTGGGCCGCCTGGTGAGATCATCCGTATAATCCCACATAAACTCCAGGCCATCCTTTCATTACTGGTTGATTCTTTTTTTTTTCCTGTTTGATTCTTCATTGTATGAAATCTCACAGACTACTGCAGATAGTGACTGCAGCCATGAAATTAAAAGATGCTTGTTCCTTGGGAGAAAAGCTATGACCAACTAGACAGCAGAGACATTACTTTGCCAACAAAGGTCTGTCTAGTCAAAGCTATGATTTTTCCAGTAGTCACTTATGGATGTGAGAGTTGGACCATAAAGAAAGCTGAGCACCAAAAAATTGATGCTTTTGAACTGTGGTGTTGGAGAAGACTCTTGAGAGTCCCTTGTACTGCAAGGAGATCCAATCAGTCCATCCTAAAGGAAATCAGTCCTGAATATTCGTTGGAAGAACTGATGCTGAATCTGAAACTCCAATACTTTGGCCACCTGATGCAAAGAACTGACTCACTGGGAAAGACTGAAGGCAGAAGAAGGTGATGAAGGAGGATGAGGTGGTTGGATGGCATCACCGACTCAATGGACATGAGTTTGAGCAAGCTCTGGAGTTGGTGATAGACAGGGAGGTCTGATGTGCTACAGTCCATGGGATCGAGAAGAATTGGAAATGACTGAACTCAACTGAACTAATTTAACCATTTTACTGTTGAAGGACATTTGAGTTGTTTCTGGCCTGACAATATTATTTTTCCAGTTTTATTGGAGATATAATTGATATATTGATTATACAAGTTTAGAGATATACAGAATAAGGGTTTGATGTATGTGAATATTGTGAAAAGATGGCCTGAGAATATTAAGAAGCTGCAAAGAATATTTCCATCCCGGTACACGTGTGCATGATTCTTTAGTGTTTTATTCACAGAAGTGGAATCTCTGGTCAAAGGTTTATGTATCTTCAACTTTATTATGCCAAACCATTTTCCAAAATTTTGTACTAATGTGTTTTCCCACCAGCAGCCTCTGAGAGCTTATATTTGCCAGATGTTCAGGCTGGGTTTAGAAAAGGCAGAGGAACCATAGATCAAATTGCCAATATTCACTGGATCATAGAGAAAGTAAGGGAATTTCAGAAAAACATCTACCTCTGTTTCATTGGCTACACTAAAGCCTTTTGACTGTGTGGATAATAAAAAAACTGTGGAAAAATCTTAAAACAATGGAACTACCTTACCTATCTTTCCTGTCTCCTGAGAAACCTGGATGAGGGTCAAGAAGGAACAGTTAGAACCCTGTATGGAACAACTGACTGATTCAGGATTGAAAAAGGAGTATGACACGGCTATTTGTTGTCACCCTGCTTATTTAACTTATATGCAGAGCACATCATGCAAAATGCCAGGCTGGATGAGTTACAAGCTGGAATCAAGATTGCCAGGAGAAATATCAATAACCTCAGATGTGCAGATGATACCACTCTAATGCCAGAAAGCGAAGAGGAACTAAAGAGCCTGGTGATGAGGGTGAAGGAGGAGAGTGAAAAAGCTGGCTTAAAACTCAATATTAAAACAAAAACAAAAAACAAAAAAAACTAAGATCATGGCATCTGGCCCCATCACTTTGTGGCAAATAGAAGGGGAAAATGTGGAACAATTGACAGATTTCCTCTTTTTCAGGTCTAAAATCACTGTGGATGGTGACTGCAGCCATGAAATTAGAAGATAATTGCTTCTTGGCAGGAAAAGCTATGACAAACCTAGACAGTATGTTAAAAAGGAAAGACATCACTTTGCTGACAAAGGTTCATATAGTCAAGGCTATGGTCTTTCCAGTAGTCATGTACGGATGTGAGAGCTGGACAATGAAGAAGGCAGAGTGCCAAAGAATTGATGTTTTTGAACTGTGGTGCTGGCGAAGACTTTTGAGATACCCTTGGACTGCAAGGAAATGAAACCAGTCAATCCTAAAGGAAACCAACCCTGCATTTTCACTGGAAGGACTGATGCTGAAGCTGAAGCTGAAGCTCCAATACTTTGGCCACCAGATTCAAATAGCTGACTTATTGGAAAAGACCCTGATGCTAGGAAAGATTAAAGCAGAAGGAAAACAGGGTGACAGAGGATGAAATGGTTGGATGGCATCACTGATTCAATGGATATGAACTTGGGCAAACTCTGGGAGATGGCGATGGACAGGGAAGCCTGGTGTGCTACAGTCGATGGGGCCCCAAAGTGTTGAACGTGACTTGGTGACTGAACAGCAACAACGTGTTCTCAAACTATCAAATATCATGTTGGTTTGGTAAGATGAAGAGAAGTGTGGTTTTAATTTACATAAATAAATAGATTTATTTCTAAAGTGACTGAACATTTTTACATGTGTTGACTCCCTACTTGGATCTTCTCTTTTGTAAAGTGTCTGTCTGGCCCATATTCTATTGAGTTGTCTGTGTTTTTCTATTGATCTTTAAAGTTATACAGAGATCTGAATACAGGGTCTCTCACTTTTACACGTTGCAAATAACTTCCTCCATTCTGTAGCTTGTTTTTTACATTCTATAGTATGAAATTAAAAGGTGCTTACTCCTTGGAAGAAAAGTTATGACCAACCTAGATAGCATATTGAAAAGCAGAGACATTACTTTGCCAACAAAAGTCCGTCTAGTCAAGGCTATGGTTTTTCCAGTGGTCATGTATGGATGTGAGAGTTGGACTGTGAAGAAAGCTGAGTGCCAGAGAATTGATGCTTTTGAACTGTGGTGTTGGAGTAGACTCTTGAGAGTCCCTTGGACTGCAAGGAGATCCAACCAGTCCATTCTGAAGGTGATCAGCCCTAGGATTTCTTTGGAAGGAATGATGCTAAAGCTGAAACTCCAGTACTTTGGCCACCTCATGCTAAGAGTTGACTCATTGAAAAAGATTCTGATGCTGGGAGGGATTGGGGGCAGGAGGAGAAGGGGATGACAGAGGATGAGATGGCTGGATGGCATCACAGACTCTATGGACGTGAGTCTGAGTGAACTCCGGGAGTTGGTGATGGACAGGGAGGTCTGGCGTGCTGTGATTCATGGGGTCGCAAAGAGTAGGACATGACTGAGCAACTGAACTGAACTGATAGCATCTTTAATGATGAGAATCTCTTTATTTTCATGTAGTAACATTTATCGGAGAAGGCAATGACAACCCACTCCAGTACTCTTGCCTGGAAAATCCCATAGCCGGAGGAGCCTGGAGGGTTACAGTCCCTGGGGTCGCTAAGAGTCGGACACGACTGAGCAACTTCACGTTTCACTTTCACACAATTGGAGAAGGAAATGGCAACCCACTCCAGTGTTCTTGCCTGGAGAATCCCAGGAACAGGCAAGCCTGGTGGGCTGTGGTCCATGGGGTCACACAGAGTCGGACATCACTGAAGCGACTTAGCAGCAGCAGCAGCAGTAACATTTATCAATCTTTTATACTACTGCTAATGCATTTGTATACTGCTTAAGAAATCTTTCCCTACTTTGAGATTATGAAGACTTTTTGTTTATTGTCTTCTTGAAGCTTTAGTGTGTTGCTCTGCTAAATAGCTTTATACAGATTGCAGTGATTTGTTTATCACTACTGAGCAACTTGAATTTGATAACACCATCTACATATAATTATCACAAATTTTCAGCAGTATTCAATACTGCTAACTAACCTTTCTTCTTGAAACACTAAACTTCCTTCGTTTTCTTTTTTTTATGCATCTCTAGCCATTTCCTCTTTTTCTTTTTCACCCATGCAAAGAAGGACAATCAAATGTTGGGGTTTCTTTTTTTTTAGTTGGTGGAAAATTATTTTACAATTTTGTGTTGGTTTCTGCTGTACAAACTCGAATCAGTCAAATTATACACACACACACACACACACATTTTATATAAATACATGTATGTATGTGTGTGTATATATATATATCCCTTCCCTCCCTCCCTTCCCCCCGCCTCCATGTCATCACAGAGCACCAGGCTGGGCTTCCTGTGCAATTTAGCAATTCCCCACTAGCTATTTTGCATATGATAGTGTTTATATGTCAGTGCTATTTTCTCAACTCATCCCACCCTCACCCTCCTCTGCTGGGTCCACGGGTCCATTCTCTGCTAGGTTCATCAGTACAGTTTTTCTAGATTCCATATATATCTGTTAATATACAGTACTTGTTTTTCTCTTCCTGACATTTCTATCTGTATAAGAGACTCTAGTTTCATCCACCTCACTACAACTGACTCAAATTCATTTCTTTGTATGGCCGAGTAATATTCCATTGTATATATATACCACATCTGTCAATGGACATCTAGGTTGCCTCTATGTCCTAGCTATTGTAAATATTGCTGCAATGAACATTGGGGTACATATGTCTTTTAGAATTGTGGTTTTCTCAGGGTATGTGCCCAACAGTGGCATTGCTGGGTCATATGGTAGATTTATTCCTAGTTTTTTTTAAGGAACCTCGATACTTTTTTCCATAATGGCTGTATCAGTTTTCATGTCCACCAAAGTGTTGGGATTTCTTAAGCATCCATCGTGGTCCATCTTCTATATCCATGGTGATGCAGAAATTTACATCTCCCACTCAGATCTCTTTTTTTGAGCTCATGCATATAGATGTTTAAGGGCTTCCCAGGTGGCTCATTGGTAAAGACTCTCCCTGCTAACAGGGAGATGTGGGTTCAATCCTTGGGACAGGAAGATCCCTTGGAGAAGGAGATGGCAAACCACTCCAGTATTCTTGTCTGGGAAATCCCATGGTCAGAGGAGCTTGGCAGGCTATAGTCCATGGGGTCACAAAGAGTCAGACATGACTTAGTGACTGAATACCAACACAACCACACATATTTAATTGATGTAGCTTTAAAAATGTCTCAAAGCACCTCTGAATCAACAGATACAAATTGAAACTTATGATCCTTGCCCCGAATCATGTCAGGTCTCTTCACATGGAATGGATGGGATATCTCAGAGAATGGCATCTCATCCAACCTGTTGCTCAAGCTAGAAATCTGAGTCATCTGTGGCACGTCTTCATTCTCCAGATCCAATCCATTCTAAGTTCTGCCAATTCTACCCTGTAATTTTTGTCCGTCTATCCATCTCTTCTCATTTTCACCATTCTGCTGCTAGTTATCATAATCATTCTGCTTGATTAATGTCGTTTGTTTCTATTCTATTAGCATTCATCTGACTTCTTGACCATTGATTCTCTACAAGCAGTCACTTAATGACCATTTAATGATTCTCTACAAGCAGTCATTTAAAGACCATTTAATTCTCTACAAGCAGTGTAATGGTAAAATAGGCCATTTGAATGAACTCTTCTGCTAAGAGAAAAAGAAAGCCCAGACAAGTGAACTTGGCATTTGGAGCCACACCTAGGGTTATCTACTGATTGCAGAGGAGGCAAAGCATTTCAACAGAATTTTGGATAGACCCATGATGCTACAAGGACAAAATCTGGAGTTTAGGAAGCATACCCTGACATCACGCTCAGGAAGGTTTAATAAATACCCAGGCTTTGGGTTAGGACACTGAATAAGTATCTAAGAAATAGGGTCAACTGGAAATGAATCAATGATCAAAGGGACCAAAGTAGGTCTAAGAATCTTCTCTAGCACTGATTGGATTGTGTCCATCCAGGATTGCTGGTAACCACAAATATAATCCTCCCAGCAAGTATGATATAATCCTCCCAGAGAAACATGACATCACTGTAGGTCTAAGATTTCCTCCATAATATTTTTAAATTATGGAGATCATATCACTTTCCCACCTCAGCTTTGCTAGCCTTCTTTCAGCTGCTTGTTCTCACCATGCTCTCCTTCACCAAAAGATTTCAGTGGTGAACAATCTTCTCCTCTTTTCTCTTTCTAGTAAATGCCTATTCATCCTCAAGTTTCCACTCAGCTTTACTTCCTTAAGGAAGCCTCCTTTAGCTATTGCAATGATCTCAAACTCCCTACTTATGAGTTCTCACAGCACTACAGACTTTTCCTTTGAGAAGCATTAAGGGTTGAACTTTGGTTCCCCAAATTCATATAGGGCTTCCCTGGTGGCTCAGTGGTAAAGAACCTGCAATGCAGGAGACTGAGAGATGTGAGTTCTATCCCTGGGTTGGGAGGATCCCCTAGAGGAGGAATGGCAATCCACGCCAGTATTCTTGCCCTGGAAATCCCATGGACAGAGGAGCTTGGAGGGGAGGGCTACCATCCGCAGCACTGCAAAGCATCAGATATGACTGAGCAACTGAGCGCAAGGATGAACATGAAATTCATATGCTGAAGCCCTAACCCCAGTACCTCAGAGATGACCTTATTTGGAGACAAAGTCTTTACAGAATTAATTAAGTTTCATATAATGGGCATATTTATAAAAAGGGGGAAAACTGAGACACTCTCAGAGGGAAGATGATATAATGAGACACAGGGAGAAGACAGCCATCTACAAGCCAAGGAGAAAGACCTGGGACAGATCTTTCTCTCATAGCCCTGAGAAGGAGCCAACCCTTTTGACACCCTGATTCTAGACCTCTAGCTTCCAGAACTGTGAAATGATAAATATCTTTTGTTAAATCACCTGCTTGTGGTACCTGGTTATGGAAGCCCTAAGAAACTAATAGAAAGGGCTTATCGCAACTTAAAGCTTACATCCTTAGGGTATTCCTATAATCAATATCTATTTACCCCACTGAGCTGCAACTGTTTTTGCTCATCATTTATTCCTGGCCAAAAGCATTGTGTTTGAAACATAATAAATACTGGATTGATATTTGTTGAATTTATAAATGAGTTACATTTTTAAGTAAAATTTGTAACCAAATCAAGCCACCTATGTATATCTATGGAAAGGAAGAAAACCACTGGAATCAAGCAGAGCGGGATTCAGCCATGTGGTTGGAGTAGAAAGCAAGGAGTTGAAGTATTAGTTGGATTGAAGGACAATAGCAATTAAGCTGGATGGGAAGGAAGGAAAACAGAAAAGGCTTATGAATGAGGGGGGTAAGAGGTCCCTGTGAAGAACAGATGTAGCAGAAGCAACTGAATGACAGAGTTAGGAAGTCAGGAGGTTTTGAACAGAGAGCCCTATATCCAACATTATTATTGTAGATGAGTCAGTTCTGTGGAGTGACTGTGTCAAGGTCCAGGGTGTCATCATGGGACTTGGAGGCTGAAGTACAGTGGAGGTAGAAGGGGTTGAAAGTACAGAAACCAACGAACTGAGAGGCTAGGGGATTGGCTAGGACAATAATGCAAACTTTGATAGTCAAGGCAATGGCAGGGCTGGGATATAGAAAAAAGATTAAGTGTGAAGTCTTCAATATTGGGTGGAAAGGCCTAGAGGTTGATTGATGACAAAAATGAGGGGACAGAAGTTATAAAGTAGTGCAAGTAGCCTCAAAGGATTTACAGATAAAAATGGAGACAGAAGCTGCAGGCTGGAAGTTGCAGTGTAGAGTAAGGATACCATGGCAACTCCCAATCCTGAGATGCTTGTGCTGTGGGAGAGGGCTGTAAGACTGTTGCTTCCTTAGGTTTAAGCTAAGGTCAGGAGTCTGAGGGGCAATGCAGTGAGTAAAGAGAAAACACTGGAAATTTTGCATACCAAAAAAAAGATCCAGTGGACTCTGTGCAAGATTTTAGAAGGAACAGTAGCAAAGAAGTCAGCAGGGAGACAGGATTCACAGTGCTGGATGAGGGTAAATACTAAACTAGAGAAGCTCTGAGATGTGAGGCTGGAGGGTTCACAGCAGCCCCTGGTGGATGTGGGAATAAGGAGAGGGCGTTGCACCTGGGCAGTGTGTAGAGGACCTATTAGCGCAGTTGTGGAGTCACAAGAGCTTCCCAGGTGGTGCAGTGGTAAAGAACCCACCTGCCAGTGCAGGAGATGCGGGTTTAATCCCTGGGTTGGGAAGATACCCTGGAGTAGGAAATGGCAACCCACTCCAGTATTCTTGCCTGGGAAATCCCATGAACCAAGGAGCCTGGTGGATTACAGCCCATGGGGGTCACAAAAGAACTGGACACGACTTAGTGATTAAACAATAACAACAACATATCACTCTGGTAGGGGAGGTTGATAATGGGGCCAGAGGTATATGAGGTGGGGGGATGGGAGGGAGGTCCAAGCAGTGGAGAGGGGGCATGGAATATGTGTATACATGTGGCTGATACACTTCATTGTACAGCAGAAACTAACACAACATTGTCAAGCAATTATACTCTAATTTTAAGAAAATAATATCTAGTAAAGGTAATAGTAATAAGCTGTATCAAGGAAAGAAAAACTGTAAGCTACAGTAAAGTTCATACAATAAAATAAATTTCTTCAAATGGCTAAGTTGCTCTGTTGCATTAGAAAAAAAAATAGAAGGGATTAAAAGCTAGATTAAATCTCGTTGAAGAAAAAAAGAAAGTTCTGTGAATCTCCTTTTTCTTTCACAGTGTTATGATCATTGGAGAAGGGAATGGCAATCCACTCCAGTGTTCTTGCCTGGAGAATTCCATGGACAGAGAAGCCTGGCAGGCTACAGTCTGTGGGGTCGCAAAGAGTCAGACACAACTGTGCAACTAATACACACACACACACACACACAGTCTGCGATCATAACTGCTTTTATGCTTATGGAAAACAGGACAGGAGAAGGATATAGATCAGGAGACCAAGAGGGTCAGGAAAGCTGGAGTGAGGATAGAGGAAGTAATTTAGAAATTAGTTTTTTCTTTTATTTCCTTATTTACTGGGGTATAGTTGCTTCACAATGTTGTGTTAGTTTATGCTATACAATGGAGTGAACCAGCCACCTGTATACATATATCCCCTCCCTCTTAAACGTTCCTACTAACCCACATCCCATCCACTGGGTTACCAGAGGGCACTGATCTGAGCTCCCTGGGCTGTACAGAAGGTTCCCATTAGCTATCTCTTTTACACATGACAGTGTATATATGTCAGTCTCAATCTCCCTATTCATCCCATCCCCCACCCTGCTCCCTGTCTCCACACATCCATTCTCTATGTCTGCGTCTCTATTCCTGCCCTGTGAATAGGTTCATCTGTACCATTTTTATAGGTTCCACACACATGTGTTATTACACAATGTTTGTTTTCTCTTCCTGACTTACTTCACTGTGTATGACAGGCTCTAGTTCCATCTACATCTCTGCAAATGGCCCAACTTCATTCCTTTTTATGGCTGAGTAATATTCTACTGTATATACTGGGAAAAAAGTCCAGGGAGAAAGACAACAGGACACGCAAACCACAATCTAAACAGCAGAAGATTAGTGAACTTAATATAGGGAAATGATATAACTGAGCAGGACCATATGGGGCCTTCCCGGGGAAGTCCATTCCCCCATAACTTCTGCTTTAGCTCCTCTCTGAAGTACCTAGATAACAGTATCTGATGCACATTTCCTGAGTCATTTTTTAACAGATGTGAAAACTCTACACCAAATGGAAGATGTTAGCTACTTGATGATCATGAGTACATAGCCCCAGACCTCCTTGAGCCTAAGGACTGAATGTTAACTGCTGCAACACCACCCTTTCCTTCACTATCAACCAACCAGAGAATTGTGCATGAGCTGATTATATACCCTGTGACCACCACCCACCCTCTCTACCTCACCTGGCCTTTTAAAATGCTTTGGTGAAACTCTTCAGGGAGTTCATGGTTTTTTGGACATGAGCCACCAGTCTCCTTGCGTGGCCCTACAATAAACCTTCCTCTGCTCCAAACTGACATTTTGGTTCATTTAACCTCACTGTATGTCAGGCACCCCAACTTTCCTTTAGTGACAATAATAGAAAAGTAGAGAAACTGAGATTCAGATGCAAGAAGAACATTCATTTATTTCCAGGGAATTCAACTTGAATTATGGAATAAATGTGTTATAACAAATGACGTACAAATATTAATAAGATTCAGTGATTGGGCTCAGAAGGGGCTCATTTCCAAGCCAATGATCTACTCTCATGGGTTTGTTATGTTACTTTTCTTTGACCAAAATTTGATTCCAGGATCTAGGGAGACAAAGCTGACTCAGCTGAAGATATGCTTCAAATTTTTCTAAAGTTGGCAAGTGTTGATCCCTACCTCTCCAACACTTCCTGTCTGTTTGCCAATCAAACCTGCATAAATAGTTCCTTATAAGGCAGAAGGAAAAGAAGGAATATCACATGATATGGAAACAACAGGATTAAGTATAATCTTGTTTCATGAAAATTTTAAGTGCTAGAGAGAATGAGGGTTAGTAGGATCTCTTATGCATTGCTTGCAGTGATTTCAAGTTGAGCTTTCACATATCTGACAAATCAGCAATTCCTCTTTAAGGCATATACCCAAGAGAAACTCCCAGAGACACATGCCAGAATATCCAGAGCCACAGTTTCCATAACTGGAAATAAATAAAATTCTGGAAACAATCTAAATAGCCATAACAGAGGTAAGGAAAAATAAATTATGGTATGCTGCTGCTGCTGCTAAGTTGCTTCAGTTGTGTCCGACTCTGAAATTATGATATAATTACATGATAAATAGTATAATATGAATATATGAGTAACACTATGAGTAAAAAAAGTCCCAGATGACTTCAAACTGCCTG
>SJYQ01006324.1:62450-79057 GCA_006410935.1 Redunca redunca
CTGATACTCACATAATAAAGACAACTACAACTAAATCACATGTATGTGTATATACACAAGTTTTAGACGTATATTTGTTATTTACGTGTATGCATATATATATATATATATAACCAGTGTATATCATGCATATATCATAAAACTTTTACATATATTTATGTAAGAAAGAGAAGCAAGATTTAGAGCAATGTAATGAGTTTTTCCAGTGGTCATGTATGGATGTGAGAGTTGGACTGTGAAGAAAGCTGAGCGCTGAAGAATTGATGCTTTTGAACGGTGGTGTTGGAGAAGACTCTTGAGAGTCCCTTGGACTGCAAGGAGATCCAACCAGTCCATTCTGAAGATCAGTCCTGAGTGTTCTTTGGAAGGACTGATGCTAAAGCTGAAACTCCAATACTTTGGCCACCTCATGTGAAGAGTTGACTCATTAGAAAAGACTCTGATGCTGGGAGGGATTGGGGGCAGAAGAAGGGGACAACAGAGGATGAGATGGCTGGATGGCATCACCGACTCGATGGACAGGAGTTTGGGTGAACTCCGGGAGTTGGTGATGGACAGGGAGGCCTGGCGTGCTGCAATTCATGGGGTCGCAAAGAATCAAACACGACTGAGTGACTGAACTGACGAATGGGTGGAAGAGAAGCACAGAGGTTATTGTAAGTCATTGCATGCTCAGTCGCTTCAGTTGTGTCTGACTCTTTGCAACCCTATGGACTGTAGCTCACCAGCCTCCTCTGTCAATAGGACTCTCCAGGCAAGAATACTGGAGTGGGTTGCCATGGCTTCCTCCAGGGGATCTTCCCAACCCAGGGATCAAACCCTCATCTCCTTTGGCTTCTGCATTGGCAGGCGGGTTCTTTACAACTAAGCTGCCTGGGAAGCCCCATTATAAGTCATTGCACTGCATCAATTCCAGTTGAGTGGTGAGTTCAAACGTACTGCTGCTGTTTCTTATTATTAACAAGCACAAAAGAATAAACAAAAATGCTTTCTCCAAGACCAGTCATAATAAGATGTCCAATTCTGTATTACTAAGGTTTGAATCTATCCTAAAGGAGATCAGTCCTGGGTATTCATTGGAAGGACTGATGCTAAGGCTGAAACTCTGATACTTTGGCCACCTCATGCGAAGAGTAGGAAAAGACCCTGATGCTGGGAGGGATTAGGGGCAGGAGGAGAAGGGGGACGACAGAGGAGGAGATGGCTGGATGGCATCACCGACTCAATGGACGTGAGTCTGAGTGAACTCCGGGAGTTGGTGATGGACAGGGAGGCCTGGCGTGCTGCCATTCATGGGGTTACAAAGAGTCAGACACAACCGAGCAACTGAACTGAACTGAACTGAACTGAAGGTTTGAATAAAACTTAAAGGAAAAGTTATTTGTAGATATTATATAAATTCAGCTAGAAAGATTAGTAACATGGCTTATAAAGTACTTTTTAGACTCACTCTAACTTTATTTCTCCTCACTTCTACGTAAAATGCTCTTAATCAGGAATTGGTCTGTAGCCCACCATGCTCCTCTGGCCATAGGACTCTCCAGGCAAACATACTGGAGTGGGTTGCCATGACCTCCTCCAGGGGATCTTCCTGCCCCAGGGATTGAATCTGAGTCTCCTGTATTATGGGGAGATGCTTTACCATCTGAGCCACCAGGGACTCTTTAGTTGTTACACAGGCAAAAATGCTAGGAAGACCCAAAGATATAAATGGAAAGGAAAATATGTGCATATCATGCTGAGCCCAACACATACTACTGGGTAAGGCCCAGCTGCTTCCTGTTCATCAATAAGGAGGGAGGCTGGTGAGAGGAGGGAAGAAACTATACATGGTTAGACTCCTAGGAGCCATTAGTAGTTTTCATGCCAGTTCTTAGAGTAAAGCCTGAAAGTGAAAAGTCACTCAGTTTTGTGCAACTCTTTGCAACCCCATGGACTATACAGTCCATAGAATTTTCTAAAGTTGGCAAGGGTTGATCCCTACCTCTCCAACACTTCCTGTCTGTTTGCCAATCAAACCTGCATAGCCTTTTCCTTCTCCAGGAGATCTTTCCAACCCAGGGATCAAACCCAGATATCCCTCATTTTGGGCAGATTCTTTACCAGTTGAGCCACAAGGAAAGCCCAAGAATTCTTGAGAGGGTAGTCTATTCTTTCTCCAGCAAATCTTCCCAACCCAGGAATCGAACCAGGGTCTCTTGCATCGCAGGCAGATTCTTTACCAACTGAGTTATGAGGGAAACCCAGACAGAGGTAAGCCTGGGCATAGACTATTATGAAAAATCTCCATATTTGTTTTGCAGCATCAACAGTTCACAGCAGTAAACAGTTTTGATAAAAAAAAATAATAATCTGAAAAGTAAATGTTTTATTAACAACTGGCTTAGCTTGTTTGTGCTCCAGTAGACTCTGAGGTGATTCCTTGGTTATGTAATCACGGATTTACCCAACTTACTGGTCTTCCATTTCCCCACTTTCTCTCTTCTAACTTCCTTCTTTAAGGATCATGTGCTTGGACCCCACTGTGGACCATTATATTGATGCCTAACTTACTAACTGAAAGGATAATTTGAAATTTTCTTTTATATAAATGTGGAGTTATGCTTCTCAGGCATTCAGCCAGTGTGGCTTTTTGCAGTAGGATCTACTACCTTTCTGCTGATTCCCATGTGGCCTCGGCAGCAAGGATTGTTCAAGTATCCAATGATCATGAGAAAACTATAAATTTATTGGATTGGCCCAAAATTCATTCGGGTTTGCTATAACATCAGGAAAGCCCAAACAAACTTTTGGGCCAATCCAATATAAATGCTGGCCTTAATAGGAAGAGGCATCATGATTTTTAAAATGTCATACTTTCTATGCCTTTTAATGTAGTATGTTTGAAATTGATCTGGTAATGTATTGTTAAACATCAGTCAACTAATTTTGACCTCATGAAGCATATAAAACTCTCCCTAGTCACAGAGATTGCTTGTTTCTGAGTCTGTCACTAAACAGGCTTTAGCAAAGCCTATTAATAACCTCCTACTCATGGAACTGATGCTCCATCACTTCAGTCCTGTCCAACTCTTTGCTACCCCATGGACTGTAGCCTGCCAGGCTCCTCTGTCCATGGGTTTCTCCAGGCAAGAATACTGGAGTGGGTTGTCATTTCCTACTCCAACTCATGGAATTAATGTAATGTTAAACATGTGTCAACTATTTTTGACCTACTGAAGCACATAAAAATTTCCCTAAGAGTCATAGAGATTGTTTGTTTCTGAGTCTATCACCAAACAGGCTTTAGTAAAGCCTGTTAATAACCTCCTACTCATGGAACTATAGCTTGGTCTTTGAAGAATTTGATCTTTGACCATAGCAATGTAATGAGAAGAACCAGATTGTTAATTGCACTTACTCTGAGCAAATAAGAATGTCTTCATACTTTGTAACTATTACATCTGCTAGAATTGAGAAAGTGAAAGTGTTAGTCTCTCAGTCGTGCCCGGCTCTTTGCAACCCATGGACAATAGTCCACCAGGCTCCTCTGTTCATAGGACTTTCCAGGCAAGAATACTGGAGTGGGTTGCCATTCCCTTCTCCAGGGGATCCTCCCAGCCCAGGGATCGAACCTGGGTCTCCTGCATTGCAGGTAGGTTCTTACCATTTGAGCCATCCAAGGGCTCTGGAATTGTGAATGTTATGTCAAATGTTTTATTATTTAGATCTTACTCTGAACTCTCTTACCTGTATCATCTGAATTTGGTCTCTAAGGTCAAGCAACAGTCGTGATTTTCCTTCCTTTGCTGATGATAAGATGAATGTCCCATACACTTTCAAGTTGAGGCTCTTAAAAAAGTTTGTTCACGACATTTTCCTCTAGCCTAGATACTCCTCCAGAACACCATCTCTGACTACTGAACCTCTCTTCCTGAGTGTCTTCCTAGGAAGATTCCTAGGACTCTTCATGTCAGCATACCTCACATTCAACTTATTCCCCTCCTCAGTCTTCAGACCTTTCTTCTCCTCTGTATTCATTCTCTTAGTGAATGACAACTCTACCTACTATTTCACCCAAACAGGATAACTCAAAGAATAGTTAATGCCCTCTCTACCTACAAACGGAGAAGGCAATTTAATGAGGTAACAAGTCTTATGTACTGCACCTTTCAAATCTCTCTGAAAATAGATCTCCTTCCCATACCTTCCACTGTTCCTATATGGGGCTCCCATTGCCTATCACCTGAACTACTAGAAGTTTTCTAGTAATTCTTCCTCCCCCTCAGTTCAGTTCAGTTCAGTCGCTCAGTCGTGTCCGACTCTTTGCGACCCCATGAATCGCAGCACGCCAGGCCTCCCTGTCCATCACCAACCCCCAAAGTTTGCCCAAACTCATGTGCATCGAGTCGGTGATGCCATCCAACCATCTCATCCTCTGTCATCCCCTTCTCCTCCTGCTCCCAATCCCTCCCAGCATCAGTGTCTTTTCCAATGAGCCAACTCTTCACATGAGGTGGCCAAAGTATTGGGAGTTTCAGCCTCAGCATCAGTCCTTCCAATGAACACCCAGGACTGATCTCCTTTCGGATGGACTGGTTGGATTTTCTTGCAGTCCAAGGGACTTGCAAGAGTCTTCTCCAGCACCACAGTTCAAAAGCAACTATATATATGCCTCAACCAAAAATTATGAAACATCTGATGGTTTATACATGTCTAGAATATTTATTTTGGAGAAAGTGAAAAATCTAGGTGACATTTGATTTCTATGTTTATAAAGACTAGATTGAGAACAAAGCTAGTGACCTGTGAGGAAGGAGTATGAAAAGGAAGCAGCAAAACTGTAAAGTTAAAAGACTTGGGACCTAGTCTTAGCCCATGATGAAGAAACCAAGACCTGGAGAGGGTGAGGGTTCCTGCACTTCCAGCAGATTGCAGCCTTTCCTATGCATTCTCCTCACTGTCTTTCCCTGCTTCTATCCAACTGAACTGAGTGAAGAGTGAGCTGTGAGGTGGAAAGACCCTAGGGAGACAGGGCAGAAAACACTGTCTAGGGCCAATTTGACATAAGGTCCATTTTGAGCCTATAAATTTATGACAGAATTTAACATCTCTAGATGTGAGCTATAACCTCTCATGGCATCACGGTCAAGCAGTTTCAAAGGAAGTTTCATCAGTTGTTGTTTAGTCCCTAAGCCATGTCCAACTCTTTTGTGACCCCATGGACTATAGCTCACCAGGCTCCTCTGTCCATGGAATTTTCCTAGCAAGAATACTGGAGTGAGTTGTCATTCCCTTCTCCAGGGGATCTTCCCCAACCAAGGGATTGAACCTGCATCTTCTGTGTTTCCTGCAGATTCTTTACCACTGAGCCACCTGGGAAGCCCCAATTTCACCAGTAGAGGCCACTAACAACTTGACTACTAGGGGACAGGGCATAATTAACAATAATAAGTCATGGAAAACACGTCTCCTTGACCTAATGTTTTGAACAACTTTACCCTCTAAATAAGCTCTTAATGAAGAATTTTGCTGGGCCTAACAAAAGGGAAAAGTAGTTGCTTGTCAGCTAGGGAGATGGAAGAAATGCTTCAATATTGCCCTAAAATACATCTTCAAAGTGTGTGCTAGAACAGTGGACACACACAACAGCAGCAGGCAGCAACTAAGGCTACTATTCTCAATAATCCTTACAGCTGAAACTCTGAACTTCAGCCAAACAATGAGAGATCAGTAGCTGTAACTGTCACTGAAAACTCTGATCATTCCCACCATACGTGTAAACATTGAAAACAGTCACCTCAGCAGCAGCATTTCCAGATACCAAGAGCCTTCATCTACCCCAAAAGCTCTTTCTGTAGCCCTTCACATGATGGTTTCCTTCTCATTTTTCAGGTCATATGTCTCCTCAGAAAAGCTGTCCCTGACCACACTCTATAAATGGATACCCTCAAGACCCTACAGCATTACCCTGCTTGAATTTCTTTTTGTAGTGCTTAGGCCTCACTGAACTTACTTTTCTTCTCCATTGTCTTTCTCCTCCCTAAATGCTCATCACTATATTCCTAGTACCTAAAACAATGTTGGCACATAGCTGGCACCCAATAGGATTTTGTTGACTCCATGAATTCACATTTTATGCAAAATTTTGATAGGAATGATTGGATTGAAGCCAGGTATAAAGTATGAAGAAATGAGGATGTGTGTCACATGCATTAGCCAACACAGCATGTGATAGTGAAGGAGCAATCAGAATAGGCCCTATCTTGAAAGCAGGACTCCATCTTGGGCTAGATTGTGGACTCTGAGTTACATGCCCAGTATCTATGGAAACGACAAACCAACTGGAAAACCAGGCCCCAGGAAAGGAGAGCCTGGGGGCTCTTCCTTTGCTAAAAGAATACCCTAATTATCTGTATAACCAAATAGAATCATACATTCTATTATACTTATTGAAGTATGACCACAGGCCTATTGATAATTGTCCACTGTTAACTACCTAGGCTTAAGGCAAATGAATCATGGGTTAACTTTAATTGTCAGGGAATATGGGGAGGTGGGTTTGTGCATGTACGCTTAGGGTATATAAGGTTTTCATAAAAACTGTTTGGGGGTCCTTGGCTAAGAGAAGACTCTGCCTTGGGCCCACTGGTGTAATAAACTGCACTCCACTAGCTGCATTGTCCTTCTGAGTGAGTTTGTTTCCCAGAACATGTGGCTACAACAATAGCAAACCAGAAATTTTAGAACTGTCATCATACTTAAGGGAAAACACAAAAAGGAAGGCAACACCCAAGTCAGAATTAGCACAAACTGTATAACTCTATATGTGGTACAGAATGTACTCATTTATGTACAACCTAGAACAGTGTCTGGCACATTATTAGGCCCTCAGCAAATTTTTGCGGAGTAAATTAAATAAATAAATACCTATGATCTAAAAGCGTGCATGTGATTAAACCAAAGGCAAAGCCAAAATGATTAAACTTTAACTAATGGGGATATTTTGATTCCAAAATAGTTCTTCTGCTAAGGAAGGGGAAAATACAGTTTAACTGAGGCAGCCCCACATTAAGCAGAACTAGCTTTCCTATAATAACAGTGGAAACAGAGAAGAGACACCCCCTCCCCTCATCTTGCTAGATGTGGGGCCATCTCAGCGCATTCATCTCACCTGCTCTGTGCCTCACTCCACCAACTTGGGACCAGCCAGATAGGATGACTGAGTAAGTATTACTCCCACTTACCCAAATAACTAGTGAACATTCAATGTGATAATTCTGCATTAACTTCATGTTTCTTGACACTTGTATTCTTACTAGACAGTATAAACTGAGTTATTAACCAAAGCAGGGCAAATGTTTTGATTAAAATAATTATTTACATTAATATTTGTTTTAAAACATAGTCTCTTCAGGGATTAATCAATTCAATTTGCTTTATTTTCTATTTTGAAAAATGCTATACAGAAAAAACAAGGGAAAATGGACACCTTTGTATTTAATGGAAATAAGAGAGATCTTTTAGGAAAGAGCAAACTAAACTAATACCACATTTTAAAAAGGTATATTTAAATATCAGAAAAGTTTCAAAAGAAAGTGAACAATCCCTACAAGTGATTAATAATATTAAAATAAGTGAAATAGGTGAGAAAGATTAGAGATATAATATCTTTATACAACAACAAAGGTGGTCAAAAAGTACAAACTAACAGTTATAATATAAACAAGCATCACTGATGTAATGTGTAATTAACGCCACTGTATGTTGCACATGAAAGTTGTTAAGACAGTAAATCCTTAGAGTTCCCATTACAAAGAAAAAATATGTTTTCTTTTTCTGTTATTTTATATCTCTCTGAATCATCTTGTGGGAATCATCTTATAATGTATGTAAGTGAAATCATCATGCTGTACACTTGAAACTTACAGAGTGCTCTATGTCAATGATACTGCAGTAAAACTGATAGAAAAAATGTTAATAAAAGCAATTAAAAAGCAAAGAAGAGTAATGATACTATAATACCAGGAATAATATACCCAAATAGATTCTTACCAAGCCACCACCAATGATAGCTACGGTTTTCCTCTGACTATCAGAAGAATCCATCACTGCTGAAGTGTTTTTCACAGCTGTCACAGCTCTGTCACAGAGAAAACTGTCTCCTATGCGCTGACTTCCCTCTCTTTGCCTTAAGCCCTGCGTTGGTGAGCCAGCAGCAGCATTTGAATAGGGCTGTTTTTCCTTGAACTTAGAACTTAGAAGGTAGCATTTAACCCATTATTTGCCTGAAGGACAATCAGCTCAACTTTAGGGGAAAGGGCATTTGTTGCAATAACCAAATTTTGAAAAATTCAGCCAAGTGAAGACTGAACACTCTCCTATGTGTAAGACAGAATTTTTAAAGCACAAGTTTCGTGGCTTTTCTTCTTCCTTTTCTATACCATGTATTCTTAGTTTCATTTTCAACCATGACTAACCCATGAATGAAACTTCCCTGATCTGGTGTCCCAGAGCATCTTACACTTCTCTTAATAAGATGGTGTGGTTTTCCAATTGTTCTGTGGATTATTCTTGTTATTAAGACTGGTCAGGAATTTCACCTAAACAGTCCTTATGGATTGTCTTTAACAGACTATACCAGGGAAAACATTTTTCATACTCTGAATATTCTCCTGAGCAAGATTTTGAATTATAAAACTGACAATACTTCCTTTTTTGTATCAAATGCTAGAAACATTAGAATCTAATTTATGCATTAATCCTAGGGGAAATGGATAATATTATGCTGTTTTGTAAATTCATTCATGGCTTCATACTGTCTCTTCAATTCTTTGTCTTCTTTCGCTCCATTTTAAATGTATCTTTTAAATTTCTGTGCGTATTTTTGAATTGGAGGGTTTTTTATAAAACAGAACATGACAGGTAAAATAAAGTAAGAATGTAAATGAAGATGCTTCTTCACTTCCTGGTGAGAGCAGGAAGACTTCAGACTGGTTTTCCTCTGATGAGGAACTAGAGTTCAACATCATTCAATAGTGACCTCTTGTGGATAAGTATAATCAGCATTATTGTTAGGATTTTTTTTTCCTTTTTTTTTTTTAGGAACGTTTACTTATTTATTTAGAATAGTTAATGAGCTTCCCATGTGGCAGCGGTGAAGAATCTGCGTGCAATGCAGGAGACATAGAAGACAGAGGTTTGATCCCTGGCTTGGGAAGATCCCCTAGAGTAGGAAATGGCAACCCACTCCAGTATTCTTGCCTGGAAAATTCCATGAACAGAGGACCCAGGCAGGATACAGTCCATGGGATTGCAAAGAGTGGCAGGATATAGTCCATGGGGTCACAAAGAGTGAGACATGACTGAGTATACACACACACACACACACACACAGAATAGCTGATACATTTACATGGTATGAAATACAAAAAGTACAAAAGGGTATACAATGAATAGTCATTTTTCTTCTAATCTTGTCCCTTGGCCACCTATTTCTCCCAAGATAACCACTTTTTTATTCCCTCTTTTATGAACACCTCTCTCCTGCTTTCTCTGTCTCTCTCCCCCTCCCTCATACCTCCTTCCTTTTTTTTCATAAATAGTAGCCAATTTTATACACTTTTCCACAATCCAGGTTTTCATTTACAACATAAACTCAAGAATTATTTAATGTCAGTATACAGAGAGCTGTTTCATTTGTTTTTTAACATTGTGGACTATAACACCAAAAACTAAAGCACGTAAAACCCAAGAATACAGTCCAATAACTTATTGTAAAGCAAGTACTCATGTATTTACCACTCAGACTATGAAAAAAAACTTGCCAGGGCCCCAAAAGTCTACATGTGTCCATTGCCAAAAGTCTCTTCACAGAGGTAATTGCCATTCATACAAGCAAGCTTATAATCCTTTAGTTTTGGACTTCCCTGGGGGTTCAGAGGTTAAGAATCTCCCTGCCATGCAGGGGACATGGGTTCAATCCCCAGTCGAGGAAGATCCCACATGCCTCAGGGCAACT
Source organism: Redunca redunca (assembly GCA_006410935.1). Classification (NCBI taxonomy): domain Eukaryota; kingdom Metazoa; phylum Chordata; class Mammalia; order Artiodactyla; family Bovidae; genus Redunca; species Redunca redunca. The sequence continues at coordinate 72,451 of SJYQ01006324.1, forward strand.
AAACCTTTGTACCACAGCTACTGAGTCTGCACTCTGGAGCCCACTAGCCATAACTACTGGGGCCACACAGTGCGACTGCTGAAGCCTGCCTGTTCTAGGGCCTGTGCTCTGCAGCCGGAGAAGCCACCGCCATGAGAAGCATGTACACTGCAACTTCAGAGTAGCCCCTGCTCACTGCAGCTAGAGAAAAGTCCGTGCACAGCAACAAAGACTCAGTGCAGCCACAAATAAATAAATCAACTTTAGTTTTGCCTCTTTGCTTCAAGTTTTACTGTAATGAATGTATGCTGTTTTTTTTCTTTGAAATTTGCTTCGTTTCCTCAGTATTTTATTAATCTGTGTTATTCCACAGTGTTCTAATTCACTTGTTTTCATTTATCCATTCTACTGCTGATGGACATTTGGGTGTTACCAGCTTTTCAATACTGGGTGGCCAGAAAGCTTGTTAGGGCTTTTCCATAAGATGTTACAGAAAAACCCAAACGAACTTTATGGCCAGCCCAATAGTTTGAATAATGCTGCTATGATCAACCTTGGATATATTAGTACAATGTAGTACATATACAAATGGGCATGTATACTAGCACAGTGTGGTGCACATACACATGAACATGCACATTAGTGCACTGTAGTGCACATACATATGAGCATGTATATTAGTATAGTGTAGTGCTCATACATATGAGCATGTATATTAGTACAATTTAGTGCACATACATATGAGCATGTATAGGAATTATATACTGGTTCTGCTTATTTTTAACTTTCTGAAAGAAAGTTATGTTCCAAAGCATTTTACTTTTACTTGACACAGTGTATAGAAATTTCTCTTCTGCTACATTCTCATCAACATGTATATTGTTGGTATATCCAGTACTTGCTGGTGGATGTGTACTCTATCCCACTATCATTTTAATTTGCATTCTTTGATTATAAATAAAGGTGGGCACCTCTTTCACATTTGCTTTTCTTCCCTTGTATACTGCTCAATTTTCATTTGAGTTGTCTTTTTTAACTGACACTGGATATGAGTTTTACTCTTTATTTATATTGAAAATAACTTCTTCCACTGTCTGGCTTGCCTTTTTGCTTTCTTAGTGATGTCTTTTGATGAAAAGATATTCTGAATTTTAGCATATCAAATGTACCAACCTTTTTCCTTTATAGGTTTGTTTTGGTAGTTATTTATTTGGGTTCAGGAACTCATGTTACTTAATTTAATTATGATTATTTTAAACTGAGTGCTCAAAGCTGTATTAAAAAAAAAAAACTGCGGGAGGGAAATCAAGAAGGCAGAACAGAAGGATGTGGATCTTACCACCTCCCACAAAGCATCAAAAATACATCTACATGTGGAACAATTCTCACAGAACACCTACTGAATGCTGGCAGAAGAGCTCATACAACCAAAGTTACAAGACAGGTTACAGTGTAACCAGGTAGGATGAAAGAAAAAAGCAAAGGATTTGTAGGGGACCAGCATCCCGGAGCTGTGAAAGAGGAAAGTTTCCCTTACCCAGGAACACCCTTCAGAGCCTGAGATGACAGACAGGATAGATTGGGAGCTTCAGAGGTTCAGAGGAGAGTGTAGCAGCCAGATTGTCGGGGCAGAAAGGAGAAAGACAAGCACAGACAGTCCTGGTTACCTTCCTGTGCTCCCTAGTCCAAGGTCCAAGTCTGCTGGTGTGCAGAAATCTGAGCTTCAGCAGACAGACCAGGGGAGAGGACTGGGGATGGCTCCATGGAAACAGCCTAAAGGGGCTGGAGTATGGTCCAAGCAGCAACCAAGGGTGTAGACAGGAGGGGCCCTGGTCCATCAGAGAAGCCCTATCGTTAACACAAGCATAAAAGGAGGGACATGGCCCCACCATAACAGTCTCATTTTCAGCATGCTCACTGCAAGCAAGGCTCCAGTGTGCAAGCAATGGTGGGTTGTCCACAAGCAGAGGCGGGGTGCCTGACTACAGAGAATCTGTACTGATGAATCTGCACTGGCGACTTTGTGAACACACTGCCTAAAGGACACCCAGGCCCATCACCTGCATTTCCCTGGTAGAGATGGGTCTGAGGGCAGTGTCAAAATCCAACCATGTACTTTGTGAGCCCGCACAATGGGTGACAGATGACACCACAGTGTACACTTCATGGCGGGTCCTGTGAAGGGCTACCCAGTGGCTCTTCTACTGGAAGAGAAGGTCAGTTTCCCAAGGCAATAGAAATAAAACACAAAAATAAAGGAAAGTGATCAAACCAAACTTTAGAGCTTTTGCACGGCAAAGGAAACGAAGCGATACGGAATATGAGAAAGTATTTGCAAACAATGTGACCAACAGGGGCTTAATTTCCAAAACATTCAAACAGCTCATAATAGGTTGGCCAAATAGTTAGCAAATACAAACTACTATATATAAAATAGATAAACAGTAAGGTCCTACTGTGTAGAACAGGGAACTATCTGCAATATCCTATAAAAACCAGTAATGGAAAATAATACAAAAAGTAATATACATATGTATAACTGAATCACTTTGCTATACACTAGAAGGAGATCAGACCTGGGTGTTCACTGGAAGGACTGATGTTGAAGCTGAAACTCCAATACTTTGGCCACCTGATACAGAGTTGACTCATTGGAAAAGACCCTAATGCTGGGAAGGGTTGGGGGCAGGAGGAGAAGGGGAGGAGAGAGAATGAGATGGCTAGATGGCATCAATGACTCAATGAACATGGGTTTGGGTAGACTCCGGGAGTTGGTGATGGGCAGGAAGGCCTGGTGTGCAGCGATTCATGGGGTCGCAAAGAGTTGGACACGACTGAGCGACTGAACTGAACTGAACTGAAGAAACTAACATTACATGGTAAATGATTATACTTTAAAAACAAAAAGAAAAAAGACTGCAGTAGTCTGAAGCTTAGGCTAGCAGTACATTAACTTAGAGAGGATTTATTTTTGCCTCTGCCTTGTGCCTACAGGTGATTTCACACTCATTCGGTGTGTAGAATTAGCAAGGTCTGTTTCTGAAATTGTTGTTCCCTTGTTGTCTGCATGTCCCATATGACACTAAACAAGTGATCTTCATCTTTTTGCTCTCTTTCAACCTAAGGCACCCCACTCCAGTACTCTTGCCTGGAAAACCCCATGGACGGAGGAGCCTGGTAGGCTGCAGTCCAAGAGGTCGCTGAGAGTCGGACACGACTGAGTGACCTCATGTTGACTTTTCACTTTATGCATTGGAGAAGGAAATGGCAACCCACTCCAGTATTCTTGCCTGGAGAATCCCAGAGATGGGGGAGCCTGGTGGGCTGCCTTCTGTGGAGTTGCACAGAGTCGGACATGACTGAAGCAACTTAGCAGCAGCAGCAGCAGCAGCAACCTAGGAACTGAATAACTTTTTTCCCATAACATGTCATGTGCTTATTTTGAATGTTATTTATCTGAAAGACAAATCCTTTGGAAGTATTCATTGTCAGTTTAGTCACAGATAAAATAGCCTGAAATTTCCGTATAATTGTCTGTTTGATAACCGCAAACTCTCTCTTCTGCTCAAAAAGTACATCTGATAAGATATTATTACCCAAGTAACAGTCTGTCTGCTTCAATTATTTTTAAAAATCTTAAAAAAAATGTCAAACCCTAACTCTATATATGACATTGTTGACCCACTTCACAAATGATCTAGTTAAAACAATGTATTAATACATTAAGAGTGACTATGAGGATGCTGATAACTGTTATCTTAAGATGTTTCAAGAACATTAATGGAGTGGATCAAACTTACCATGTCTGAGCCAAAGAAACATACATTAAGCAAGTAGATTATGTAAGAGTTAATGATGAATCATGTGGTTCTACGCAGTCTACAACAACATGCTAGTGGACTGATAGGCGATGATCATTATCAGTTTAATTAGTTTACTGGCAAGACTCTGGTCTTATCTCAGTTCACTCTCAGTAGAATAGGTAAAACTATTTTGCATTATTGCCTCCCAGGAAGTTCCCCAGTCCCCGTATCAGGGAGAATCAGTATTACTGTTTCTCCAATTAGGTGACAATTTTCAAGACTCATCTTGCCTTTCCTTTTCTATTTTTGACAATACAAATCTAAATGAAATTAGAATTATAAAGTAGCTACATTTTGTAAGACCTGAATAATGTGGATTTGATGTTCTTTGGGTTGGAGGAGAATGAAAGAGAAAATTAACTTTTTGTATGAGGTTTGACAGGAGGAAACAGATCTGAGTAGATTAACAGAGTCAATAACTTTATAAATTGAAGGATAGCACGAGGTCCCTGGGCGTCTGTGAGAGAAAGGGCACCAAAAGCTTGTAAAAAGTTTAACTATTACAAAGCTACAATTTTGGCCATGGCTACTTATCTTTCTAGTCTTCCTAAAAATCTACTAGAAAGAGTTGCTTCAGAGGGGCTTCAGCAAAGTTAAAGATGACCACATTCCTTTTCTCTGGAAGATTTTCTTAAGAAAAAAAGAAATTAATAAATTTGTTTTCCTCTTCCTCTGAGCCTGAAGAATGTGAGTCTGTGGGACAAGGAATTTATGGGGTAACTATTGTGTCAGGAGCAGCTGCATTTCACCCTCGTTGGGATTTGATTACTTGTTAATCCTTTAATCAGGTCCTTTTCCAACAGAATGACTCCAAGAGGGGCATACTTTACAGTATGTTTACTGAATATTTCCACGTTTCTCTACATTTAAGTTTTTAAAAATCTGCATTATTGGGAGTAATAAAAGTTTATAAAAATTAAAATTTAGTAGAGATTAACTAGTACAATATTTGCTCTGTTGTTTTCATTATTGCTAAACCATTGAAGTTGAAAGAACATGATCTCACTTTGTTTGATGAACTCTGCTTGCTCAATAATTGTTTATTCATTTCACCAGGTCTTTGGCACTGGCAGCTCTATGTTTTCTTCTATCTTTGCAGGGCTGGCTCTGAGTATTTAGGTCCAAAAAGAAAAAAGGTGTAGGGAATGAATGTGCTTAGTCACTACAGTCGTGTCTGACTCTTTGTGACCCAGTGGACATAGTTGCCAGGCTCCTCTCTCCATGGAATTCTTTAGGCAAGATTACTGGAGTGGATAGCCACTCCAGGGGATCTTCCTGACACAGGGATCAAACCTGTGTCTCCAGCATTGCAGGCAGATTCTTTACCACTGAGCCACTGGGGAAGCCCAGGGGATGAATAGAAATGAAAATAAATATTAAAATAAATTAAGAATGGATCTAATACTCTATAATGTGCCATAAATTTAGGTGTGTGGTTAACTCAACCCTTTCTACTTGAGGTTGCTAAAAAGATTTTTTTTTTAAACCAGGAGAAAAAGGAACGATCGTCTAAGACAGAGCTCTGAGTCACTTCCTCATCTTCCAGGGAAGGGCTAACAAAGAATAGTTATGAAGGAATAACTATAGGGAGATTCAATATTGCAAGAACAGGAAAGAGATTTCCAAAGGGAAGGAGAGTCAATGGCATCATTGCTGTGGAAAATATAGGACATTGTCTATCAGATTTGTGTTGCAGCAAAAAAGAAATGAAGTTTTTCCTCTTCTGAGAACAAGTAAAGAGAACAGAGAACAGGAAAAATGAGCCCGAAAGAGTTAATCAATCTTAGTTTTTTAACTTACTAATCTGCAGTGTCACTAACTAGATTTTTCCTTTACAAAGTTAACCTATCAGCCCCCCGCCCCCCACCTCCTCCACCACACTGTGTAAATTATATCCTGCACCTGGTGTTTATTCTCCCTGAACTCTCTTGCAGCAAAAAAACAAACAAAAACAAACAAAAAAACCCTTATAGCGGTTTGTATTTTAGAAACAGGGGTGCAGGTCAATAACCCAGAGACAAACGAACACAGCTGACGCCAGCTGAGACTGTTTTGAAATAATGCAGGAAGAAGGATGCAAGATCTTCATTCAGTTCAGTTCAGTCGCTCAGTCGTTTCTGACTCTTTGTGACCCTATGAATCGCAGCACGCCAGGCCTCCCTGTCCATCACCAACTCCTGAAGTTTACCCAAACTCATGTCCATCAAGTCGGTGCTGCCATCCAGCCATCTCATCCTCTGTCATCCCCTTCTCCTCCTGCCCCCAATCCCTCCCAGCATCAGGGTCTTTTCCAATGTCTCTGCTTTTCAATATGCTATCTAGGTTGGTCATAACTTTTCTTCCAAGGAGTAGTTCAGTTCAGTTCAGTTCAGTCATTCAGTCGTGTCTGACTCTTTGTGACCCCTTGAATTGCAGCAGGCCAGGCCTCCCTGTCCATCACCAACTCCTGGAGTTTACCCAAACTCATGTCCATCAAGTCGGTGCTGCCATCCAGCCATCTCATCCTCTGTCATCCCCTTCTCCTCCTGCCCCCAATCGGTCCCAGCATCAGGGTCTTTTCCAATGTCTCTGCTTTCCAATATGCTGTCTAGGTTGGTCATGACTTTTCTTCCAAGGAGTAGTTCAGTTCAGTTCAGTCACTCAGTCGCGTCTGACTCTTTGCGACCCCGTGAATTGCAGCACACCAGGCCTCCCTGTCCATCACCAACTCCCGGTGTAAGCGTCTTTTAATTGCATGGCTACAGTCACCATCTGCAGTGATTTTG
>SJYQ01006325.1:2612-23076 GCA_006410935.1 Redunca redunca
CTTATTACTGGGCATCTATGCTCTAATTTTTCACTATTAAAGATAATGCCGAAGTGAACATCCATATACAATCTACATGTAACCTATGAAAGAGTAGTATAGAAACTTTCAAATAGTCAAGACAAAAACAAAAACAAAAAAAACACTCAACCTAGCAAGACTGTCTTTGATGTTTTAAAAGTACCCAAAACAATGTATTCTATAGGAAAATCTAAAGCAGACATATAGAATTTTGCCTGTTGTGAGCCCTGTATGTGGGACTTATGTTACTATGTCTTATGTATAGAAATGGATTACACAGCTTTAGAAAAAGAGTTCAATGCATCTTTGAAGTGTTTCCAAAGTGAAAATAACTTTCTTAAGTGCTAAAAGTCAGACTAAATACCTGTATTAGTGACAAACTATCAGTTACATTCAGTCTCTTACTTTCAAAGGGAATAAAAGTTGTATAATAGAACCAGATAAAAAACCCAGTCTTAGAGTTATGGGAGGGTGATTGATGCTAGATTTAAGATTGAAAACTTGCACTTTGACCAAAAGGTAACTTAAAAGAACAAATAATCCTATTTTAAAAGCTACTGGTATATGCTTTAGAGAATTGCCTTTAACTCCTTCTTTTTTTCACAAGTTCAAAATTGTTACCTGTCTGATGCAAGCACCTGGGAGATGTGGACATGACCACCCCTGGTCACCTACCCCCAGCAATTCAAAAGCTCTCTTCTCCTGCGCCCACCGCCCTAGTTCAAGGGCTGTCTCAGCTCCCTGTGTGCACATATGCAAGGAAGTCAATGATTGAAATCTAGAGTAAAGCAAAAAGTCAGTGGGTTCTGCTGTTTAGTCAAAAGGGAAAAACAGCCAAGGAAAATACAAAACAAGTCAAAATGAAAGATTGGAACATGAGTCTGCCTGTGTTCACTAAGTGCAACCTAAATTATCATGACTTCCTTCTGGCTTAAAGCAGCTGGCAAGTTCTCAGGATTACTCAGGAAGCAATTTTAAAGATGAAAAGCAGTTTCACTCATTTGGTATACATAAACAACTGTACTTGATCTGGCCCCTGCCTACTGTGTGTTCTCTTCCCCTATCCCTTCGCCCTCACACTACTTCAAATCCAAACTGCCTTTCTTCCTGTTTCTCCACCATGCCAAGTTCTTTCCAACATGAAGCCTGTTTTTTTTTTTTTTTTTTTTTTTTAGCTGCTCCCTTAGCCTGGAAGACCATTCTGCTTGATCATTTCATAGCTGCCTTCTTCATATCATTCAGGATTCTAATTACATATCACTACTTTAGAAAAGCCTTCTTTGATTATCAAGTTAAAAGACACACTCTGGGAGTTTGGGGGTTTTTGAGTACAAACCACACATTCTCTTTTCTTGGCCCTGCAATAAACCTTTCTCTGCTCCCCTTGCCAAAAGACTCACTCTGTCACTATCATACCTCTCCACTCTGGCTCCATACCATCTCTGATTGTCCTGTTTTCTTTATCAATTACAGTAATTCTCCTACAAATGAACCTTCCAGTTGAGAACTTTCAAAGATGCGCAGGCATGCTCACCTGTCCAGTCGTGTAAGTCAGTTCATGTGTCTGGCATACACTGTCCCGTGCATGCATCCTCTACAAGTGGCTGGCCTTTTTTGTACTTTCCTGCACAGTACTGTGGAGAGCACAGCAGTATAGTACCTTTATTTCAAGCTAGATCTGCAAGAGGAGACTTCATTGAGCTCCTTGCTGTGCAACATGAGAAGCTTACTAGAGAAGACCTGATGGAACTGGAAGCCCACGGAAACAGCAAAGAGAGACAAGAGGAAGAAGTAACTGAGGAACTGAAGAGGTTCATAACACAGGAAATGGCAGGGGGATTTTCTCTATTTGAGGAGGCACTGTTAGTTTTGAGGCGTAGGACAGGAACGTAGAATGGCACAGGAAGGTTGCAGCGGCCATTCAGAATCCAATCCAGTGCTATCATGTCATCTCTGATGAGGAAAAGAGGGCTACTACCCACACATGACTGGATCATTTTTTTCAGGAGGGCAGATAGAATTGAATCCAGCAAGAAACCAGAACCTGTGCCATGAGTGTCAGGTGTGTGTGATACTTCAGCTCTACCATCTCCCGCCCCCTCACCATCCTCCGGGCATAACTCTTCGTGCCTGTTCATTTGATGCCAGCCCCTGTATGCCAGCTGTTGTACTACACTACTGTACTTTTCAAGGTACTATAAGATTAAAAATGTTCTCTTTATTTTTCGTCTTTGTTTTTATGTATTATTTGTGTGAAAAGTATTATAACCCTATTACAGTACAGTACTGTACAGCCAATTATGTTAGTTGGTACTAGGCTAACTTAGTTGGTCTTATGAACAAATTGGACTTAATGGTGCACTCTAGGAATGGAAATTGTTCCTATGTAGGGGACTTACTGTATTTGTTCATGTGGTCACTATTTTTCACTGCAAGCTCTAAGAGGGCAGGGATTGTTGTTCCTTTTGTTCAATGCTCTATCCTCAGCACCTAGAATACAGTCATATTCTACATGTCCAACAGATATTATTTTCAGCAAATATATTTCACTGGTTTAACTTTTGTTTTTAAAACCTTTAAAACCTATAAGGATCCTGATTACTTCTAAGAACAAATTAGATTTCAATGAGTATGTTTTCAACTATGTCTTAGTTGAAACATAAACCTGCTCCCAGAATATTTTAGGACTAACTAACTATATTCCTAATCATCTTTCTCTCAACAATATTCCTCAAATACAATGAGGCTAGGCAAGAGTTAATGCCTCTGCCTCCAGCTGGATCTGGCCTATTTGTCTCTTTTATTGCCACAGCAAACAAGCCAATGGTTTTCAACCAGGAGATGAAGCAATTCTGGTGTATGTGAGGAGAAGGCATGAAGAGATAATCTTTCCCATTAATCACCTCAATAATTTAGATTTTGTTGAACTGGTACTGAAGCTTAGTACAAATAAAATGTAAGTTCTTTGAGGGAAGGAACTTTTCGTCTCTTTGATTCACTGTTGTATCTCCATGCCCTGCTCAGTGCATAGCAGGCATCCAATAAATGTTTCTTAAATGAATCAATGAATAAAAGAGTAAATGAATGATTATACAACAAGTTCCAAATACTGACTTAGAAATAAAGAGAGTTAAATTGCACAGGTTTGTTCCGCTTCTGAAGCTATATAGAGAAATACAAACTACAATTAGATTTTATATTCCTGCTTCTAAGGAATTCTATGTCATGTGCTATTGATCAAAAGGTAATTGAGCAAGAAGGAGCTTATAGACAGTTTAGAAAACTTATCACTGATAGTAGAAATGCCTCTAATGTTAAAATGACTCAAATATCAAATGCCCTAAAACAATGGGCAGCCTAGGTATTGATCACTTGAATTTTGTAAAAAATTTGAACAGTTGTAAATCATTGATGTTTATTTATGCCTTGTGATGTTCTTATGGAATCTGAAGTGTCTTGCATGCTTAAGAAAACAATTAAAAACAGAAAACAAGAATAGGGAAAAATGTAAATCAGAACACGTCAAGATTAAGAAAAATGTTATGGCAAAGATTTAACTGCATTTCCTGGTGGACCAAAAAAAAAAAAAAAATACAATCAATTACTTTTAAAGAAAGCAAAGGTTTTTCTACCATTTAGACTTGAAAAAAACTGGTTCATGTTGGTTTTCATAAAACAAACCCAATGATATAGTGAACCATGTCTGCAATAGCATTACTATATTAAAAGTAGTAACAGATGCTTAGAAGAGTAGTTCTCGAAACTTTTCTCAGTATAATCTAAAAACAAACAACAAATCAGTAAATAGTAATTCTGCGATACAGAGGATAAACAAGAAAATGGATCCAAGTACATAAGTCTCTAACGGGTCTGGATTGATCCAGAGTTATATATAGTATATAGAAAACTGATTTCATCTTGCATACCCCATTGATTTGTAGTCAATGTCTTTCATGGTAAATTGCCTGTAGTACTGTGTTAAGAATAATTAATAATCATAATCATAAATATTTTAGGCTTTACAAGGCATAGAATCTCTGTAGCAACTACTTATTGTCACTGTAGGATGAAAACCATCACAGAAAATATGCAAAGAAATGGACAAACTTCTAGGGTCCAATAAAACTTTTATTTAGAAAAGCAAGTGGCAGGCCACATTTGGCCCATTGTCCACAATTTGCTGATCCTTGATTTAGAAGGACAGATGGACTACTATTCTTCAAATAGGCTCCCAGAAATGTAATTTTTCTTGCTAGGGCTTTGGATAAATTTTGGATACTTGGCAGATTAAAATTACATCCTATTTCCAGAGCCCATAGTTCCTATTTTCTAGGCTGCTGATTGAGGGCAAATACATTTTTGAAAGGCTAAGTAAATAACAAGACTGACATTTTAAATTACTAATAAATATCAAAACTAAGTTTAATTTCTACCAACACTATATAGTAGAAATTTCTATGATGATAAAGTCTTACTCTATACTTTTTCCTGTCTGATAGTAGATCTGATTCTAACTACTTATGGCTACCAATAGTTGAAATATGGCTAATATAATGAGGAACTAAAAATCTAACTTTAATATAAATTAATTTAAATTTAGAACGGGCATCCCTGATGGCTCATACGACAAAGAATCTTTCTGCAATGCAGGAGACCCAGGTTCGTTCCCTGGATTGGGAAGACTCCCTGAAGAAGGGAATAGCTCCCCACTTCAGTATTCTTGCCGAGAGAGTTCCATGGACAGAGGAGCCTGTTGGGCTACAATCCATGGGGTCACACAGAGTCATACACAACCAAGCGAGTTAGGGTTAGGGCTAGGGTTAGGGTTACTCACTTTAGATTCCCAGGCGGCACTAGCAGTAAAGAATCCACCCGCCGGTGTGGAGATTTTATAGACACAGGATTGATTTAAATTTAAATAGCAATATATGAATCATGGCTATTAAATACACCACTCAACATTTACCTAGCTTTAGACAATAAAAAAGGAGTGCCTTGACTCAAAATGTTAGCAGATATTATTCCCTGTATTCCAAAAGGGGTTTCTTGGTAACACGGTTTTAAGAAATACTGGGTTTTTTTCAAAGTTAATGTATGGCAAAACCAATACAACATTGTAAAGTAAAAAATAAAATAAATTCTGAAAAAAAATAAAGTTAAAGAACTGACTTCTTATAGTTTTTAATACACAAGCACACTTCACTAATTTTCAAGGACGGAATATGGTATTTAAATTTCCTTTGTTACAAAAATAGCCCCAAATATGTCAAAAGGTAATGTCTTTGTTTGTATTTAAATATGGTATATTTATCTGATGATTTGGAAATTCACAATAATAAATTGTAAAAGCACCATTATTCTCTGTCTTCAATTAATTTCCTACCACTTAACACAATGATGAGAAAGAAAGCCATATAAGGGAATAATGTTAGCAAAATGGTAGACTATGAAACCTCAGACTCCTCTTCCTCCAACAGAGACAACGATTCAACAATATCTGGACCAATTTTCTTTATTAGAAATCAAGAAACCAGTTAAAAGGCTCCTATACCTCAGGTGGGTGCAAAACAAGCTACATCAAAGCCAGCAGGAAAATATGGGCCCCTCTTGCCACTGCATGGTTGCCCCCTCCACTCACGCACAGAGCTGTGCAGTTTGGAGGAGATGGCCAGCTCCTGGCTTCTCCCTGGGGAGGGTAAGAGAAGACTGGACCATATATCCAATGTTCTGACTTTTTGGGTGACACTGCCCAAGAGAGTGGGGCCTGACTTGGAGAACTGCTGAGACTTGGCATACTCTAGGTATCTACAGGCCCCTGAGAACAAGAGAGCTGAGTGACATGTTACTGTTTCTGAGGACTCATGGGACAGCCAACAGTTATCAAAGGGAGCAAAAGATCACAAGTTCCTGAAGAAGAAAAAATGAAAAGTGCCTCTATTAAATATCTACACACACAAGCCCAAAAATAACATTTCTAGAAAAAAGGTTGAGAGGCTCCCAGAATCTCTAGCAAGGCTGATGGGTGAAAGCCTTTCCCAGTTTCTAAAGACTTGGCGACTTGGCTCTTTATTCAGATGCACAGATAACAACATAAAGCTCAGTGAATAAACAAACATATACACAAACCAAAGGAACAAACATCTACAGAAACTGACACTTTAAAAAAAGAAATATATGAATTTACTGATAAAGAAGTCAAAATAGTTATCAAAAAATGCTCAACGCGTTCAGAAACATGATGTATGACCACAATCAGAATTTCAACAAAGAAACAGAAGATATAAAAAAGAACCAAACAGAAGTTTGGGACCTGAAGAATGCAATGCTGTTTAGTCGCTAAGCCATGTCCAGCTCTTTTGCAACCCCATGAATTATAGCCCCACACGCTCCTCTGTCCATGGGATTTCTCACGCTAGAATACTGGAGTGAGTTGCCTTTCCTTCTCCAGGGGATCTTCCCAACCCAGGGATCGAACCCACATCTCCTACATGGGCAAGGAGATTCTTTACCACTGACCTAGCAGGGAAGCCTGAAGAACACAGTAGTTGAACTGAAAAATTCATTGCGGGTATCCTACAAAGTTGTTGATCAAGCAAAAGAAAGAAAAGCATATTCAAAGACAAGTCATTTGAAATTACCCAATTAAAGAAGCAAAAAGAAAAAGCAATGAAAAAGAGTGAAGAAAGCCTAAGGGAGTTAACGGATATAAAGGAGAAGACTAATATATGTATCTAAGCAGTCCCAAGGGATAAGAGAGGAGGAAAGGGCAGAAACTTAAAGAAATATCAGCACCTTTCCATCAGTTCACTTCCCTCTTGCCACCCAAGTATCTGTAAATGATATGACTAATAAGGGATTACTATCCAACATATATAAATAGCTCATAAACTTAACATCAAAAAAAGCAAAAACCTGATTTTAAAATGGGCAGAAGAACTGAATAGACATTTTTCCAAAGAAGAAATGCATAAGGCCAACAGGCACATGAAAAGATGCTCAGCACTGCTGATCATCAGGGAAAGGCAATCAAAACCCCAATGAAGGAGAGACAGCAACACAGAGACAGAGATGGAGATCTTGTTTATATCTAATACCCAATGGAGCACTAGGCAAAATCACCACAGAATATCAGGAAACATTTGTGGTTCAGTGTCCCAAAACTTAGGGATTCCCAGGTAGCTCAGTGGTAAAGAATCTGCCCGCCAATGCGGAAGACGTGGGTTCAATTCTTGGGTCAGGAAGATCCCCTGCAGGAGGAAACGGCAACCCACTCCAGTATTCTTGCCTGGAGAATCCCATGGACAGAGGAGCCTCTCAGGCTACAATCCATGGGGTCACAGAGAGTTGGATAGGACTGATCAGGCATGCATGTCCAGTAACTTAACAATTTACTATATTATTTTATATAACAATCAATGAAATATGCACAAGCCATTAATAACATCTTTACCAAGCATATCTTCAAACACTTTTAAAACACATAAATACATGATAGTGTTCAGTGTAGTATAAGAAGCCACTTTTAAATGACAAAAGAAGATAAAATGAAGATCCCTGGCAACGTGTAATTTAAAACAATCAACAGAAGGAAATTTAAAAGAAAACGGTAAGACATTTTTAAATGGTGATATCCTTAAAAAGTCACGAAAACACACTGCAGGCTAATCTTAGAGTCCAATGGTAATGATAATTTTCTAATGTTATTTGGATTTCGACTAAAGGATTTTTTCCTCACTGTGGTATTTAAAATGCATTTCTATGAACATTTCTGACACAGTAGTAGTTGAAAAACATCTACACTATTGCTTGCTGTGCTGGCCTTCCTTTGTTGGATAAATGGCTTAATAAAAATGTTTAGAGTAGGAAACTGTTCATGTTGAAAATGTGAAATGTCTTCTTTAATGGACAATTAAGCATTATCACATCTATGTGAAGTGCATACATCTTTTATTGTAAACTTTTAAACAAGATTTAAACCAGCCTTCCAGATACATTCAAAATAGGAGGTTGGATAAGGAAAGAATACACATTATTATTTTTTTCCTAATATAAAACCTCTTGTCACTATAACTGCAGAACAATGATTAGTCTTTAGAGTAATACAGGTACTGGCACAATTGATGGCATTTTGTAAATTTTATAATTTTATTCTTTATTCCATATCCACACCTCCTCTCAGTTACCAATCAAGGCTGGGTGGGATTTCTGCCTATCTCTTGAATATTTGTTAAATCAGCCCCATTATGAAGATAGGAGGGAGTGAGAAGAATGGCACCTTTATTAAAGAATCTAGGAATGAGAGTGATATGTCATACAAAAGGTGAAGAAATTAAATCTTCCCAATTAAGAGTAGGCAAAACTAAATAAATAAATAAACAATTTTTAAACCAATTGTGCTTAGAGATAGGTTATTTTTAATTTATGTGAAACACAGACCTCAAAAAGGACTCACACGTTTTTTAAGGCTCACAAGGAGATTTTGTCGTTTGTCTACAACAGCAAATCTCATCTGTGGTGGACAGTAGATGTAGGAGTGCCCTCCTTCACAATCGGAGCTTCATTGACCGGATTCCTTCTAAGTGTCCTTTCTGTGCTAATATGCTTATCAGCTGAAGCTCCAGTACTTGGACACCTGATGCGAAGAGTTGACTCATTGGAAAAGACTCTGATGCTGGGAGAGATTGGGGGCAGGAGGAGAAGGGGATGATAGAGGATGAGATGGCTGGATGGTGTCACGGACTCAATGCACGTGGGTCTGAGTGAACTCCGGGAGATGGTGATGGACAGGGAGGCCTGGAGTACTGCGATTCATGGGGTCGCATAGAGTCGGACATGACTGAGCGACTGAACTGATGCTTCTCAGCAGGAAAGTTCATGGACTATAAAGACGTTAGCTCCATAGCAAGTTTTATGAATTCCTGATATCCTTTTTCCTTTGCCTAGCATCTCTGATACCTATTTAGAACTTTTTTCTTAGCCAAGATGCTGTTCCTGGGTTCCAGACTCTGGGTCTCAATTTCCTAGACTATTAATTATTCCTTTTCAACACTGAAACCTAGGTGCCCAAATCAATGACACTTACCTATATTTCCTGCCTTAATTAAAGTTGTCCACGGACCCAGCTGGATTATTGACCTGGTTCCTCCACTAATGAGTCCTGGAAATCTGTACTTGTTACTTGTTGCAAGAAGTAAATATATACAATCAGCTAATGAAATATACATTTAATATTTAATGTTAAAGTGGCAATTCCAGTTTAACAGAAACCAGAAGCCAGGAAACTAAGCAAAATTACACTGGATCATATATAGTTTGAACCTATAAAATATAATAGCTAATCTTTAATTTTTTAAATTACAATCCCTGTTTGTTTTCATTTGAATATGAGTGATGTGTTGCCATATTGGAAAACTGAAGATTTATTTGTAAAATCACATAAAAGTAGAAGGAAAATTCCCCAAACAGAGTCTAGAATTCTGAATACTGAATTGGAAGGTTGAGGTTTCTGTGCAGAATAATCATCAAACATCCTGTAAAACGACATCTGTATTTATTCCAATAATACTTAGCAGTAACAAAACAACCTAAGGGCTCTCTTTCCAAAGTTCACTTTCTAGACATTCCAGGTTTCTCAATTACAGTGACAGTGAATAATAGGAAAGTCAGCAACCCAGAGCAAATGCAATGTACTGGAATACGTTATTTCCTACACTGTGTGATCTGAGGACTTCTTTTAGGTCTTATCTGTGTCCACCTTTACCAGAAATGCAACATTATTCTGCTCAGCAGATAATAACATTGGAAGAATTATTTCCAAACAATGACTGTTACCACAATGGCTTCACACTACCTAGGCGTTTCCACTAAACTTTTTCGCATTCCTTCTCATTGGATTTTTGGATTGGAAAATCTGCATTCAGACTAGGTTCAGGGTCTGAGGTGATGTTCCAATCTAAGTCAATTTCATCAGGTATTGAAATATTACAGTGACATACCCCACCCTCAATGATGACTGGGCAGCATGGAACCCCATAGAGCTCACTGACAGTAAAACAAAATCCAGGCAGAACACTTCCCCAGAACAAGCTCCACATTGTTTTCCTTAGCATGGTTCCCTTATGTTATCAAAGGCAGAAAATGTCACTGTATCATGTTCTACTTTAGTTTTGATCTAGTAAAAAATTTAGACACTGAATCCTTTCAGGAACGAAGTGAGATATAAATTAACATGATACCAGGTATTTGTTTGGCTCACTCCCTTACCTTGATTCTGTCTTTGCTCAAATATCAATCACTACAAGGCCTATCCTGACCATCCTATTTCAGATTGTAAACTTCATCCCTGGAACTCTCTACCGAGCTCTGTTTGAGTTCTTTTCACCATAGCATTTATACCTGGGATTTAGCCATCTATCTATGTGTGTATATACATGCATGTGTGTGTACATGAACATACATATGTGTGTGTATTTTATTTCCTCTTTGTAATGTATTCACAAGCTGCTACAATAATGTCTGGATCATAGTAGGCACCCAAATATATGTCATTTTACTTAGGTTAGTTCGCCAGCTATACCCTACACCTTGGCAGTATATCAAGGATATAAAAGAATTTCAGTGACTCTCCTCATTCCCTACGAAATTAAGGGCTTCTACATTTGGAAATGACACTCTGATGAACTACACACTTTTCACAAAAGTTTTAAACTAACTCCATTTTGATTCAGAGAATATTAACGCCTCACTAGAAGGCGCTTCTTAACCACCCAGAAGCCATTCCTTTTTCAAGATGATAGTTTTCACTTATTTATGCTGAATAAATTATTTTTAAATTTTAGCATATATCTTTATTTTTGGAACACTAGAAAGAACTGAACTATGATCATTGTTCAGTTAGAGTGATTTAGCACTACTCTTATACTATTTTCCAAAATTAACTTGCCTAAATATCCCAAACGATGACTGTAAAATGAACTATATTTCGTGAACAAATATTAAAATTCATAAAATTTCATATTATTTTGAATACAGTTATAAACTTCTTTCCTAATATGAGTTTTATAAAATGTGCCATCCTTCCCTTTCCTCTCATTTAACCAACAAAAAAAAAGTATTCTATTCCTTTCTATTTATCAAAGCTTAATAAAACACTTGTATCTACTCTGGGTTTGTTAAATGGGGCAAGGAGGAGGTTGGGACTTTGGGGGAATGAAGAGATGAGAAAATAAATGTGAATATTATGAGTTTCACTTCAGATATTTAAATTTGAGAAGATGAGATGAAATAATCATATCTTCTAGGTATATGGAAATCTAAGACCAGACTCAGCTAAGAAGTCTGGATCAAAGATGTAAATTGAAGAGCATACACATAAAGATGATAATATGAACTCATCACAGCAGGCAAATTTCAACAGGAGAACAAAGGCCTTGAACAAAAATTCAGAAACTAGGCAAAATGATTTAGGCAGGAAGCTAGGAAATAGGAGCAGGGTCTGGAGAGGTAGAAAGCACAAGAGGTTCAAGAAAGAATGGACAGTAGTTGGTGCAAAGGTGCACAGTCACTCAGTCAGATACAACTCTTGGCAACCTGTGGACTGTAGCCCATCAGACACCTTTGTCCATGGGGTTCTCCAGGCAAGAATACTGAAGTGGGGTGCCATTTCCTCCTCCAGGGGATCTTCCCAACCCAGGATCGATCCTGGGTCTCCTGCACTGCAGGTGGATTCTTTACACTCTGAGCCACCAGGGAAGCCGCCACAGTAGTTGATATCAAATGCCGGAAAAGAGTCTCAGGAAGATGGCATTTAAGAAAAGGGCTTTGGATTTAGACTCTTAAGATAAAGGTCATAGATAACCTTGGCAAAGGCTATTAACAGAGTACAGCTGCAGAAATTATGTTATGTAGGACTGAAGTATTCTCCTTTGTTCTAAATGGCTACACTAACACTTTTCATACTGTTCATGGGGTTGTCAATGCAAGAATACTAATGTGGCTTGCCGTTCCCTTCTCCAGTGGGCCACATTTTGTCAGAACTCTAGGTCATGACCCGTCCATCTTGGGTGGCCCTACATGGCATGGCTCATAGTTTCATTGAGCTAGAGAAGGCTGTGGTCCATGTGATCAGTTTGGTTAGTTTTCTGTGATTGTGCTTTTCATTTTTTCTGCCCTCTGAGGGATAAGGATAAGAGGCTTATGTAAATTTCCTGATGAAAGAGACTGACTGAGACGGAAACTGGGTCTTGTCTGATAACCAGATAACCATGATGGCGTGATCACTCACCTAGAGCCAGACACCTTAGAATGTGAAGTCAAGTGGGCCTTAGGAAGCATCACTACAAACAAAGCTAGTGGATGTGATGGAATTCCAGTTGAGCTATTTCAAATCCTAAAAAATGATGCTGTAAAAGTGCTACACTCAATATGCCAGTAAATGGAAAACTCAGCTGGGTCCAGAGGACTGAAAAGGTCAATTTTCATTCCAATCCCAAAGAAAGGAAATGCCAAAGAATGTTCAAACTACTGCACAGCTACACTCATCTCACACGCTAGCTAAGTAATGCTCAAAATTCTCCAAGCCNCTGGCCACCTGATGTGAAGAGCCAACTCACTGGAAAAGACCCTGATGCTGGGAAAGATTGAAGGGAGGAGGAGAAGGGGACGACAGAGGATGAAATGGTTGGATGGCATCACCAACTCAATGGACATGAATTTGAGTAGGCTCTGGTAATGGACAGGGGAGCCTGGCGTCCTGCAGTCCACAGGGTCACAAAGAGTCCTCCAATTAAAAAAAAATAAATTTACATTTAAAAAAATACTATGGGGAGGGTGATGGGAGGGATGTTCAAGTGTGAGGGAACATGGGTAAAAGTATGTCTGATTCATGTTGATGTTTGGTAGAAAATAACACAGTACTGTAAAGCCGTTATCCTTCATTTAAAAATAAATATTTTAAATTACTAAAAGATATTAAAAAAAAAAGAGTCGGACATGACTGAGTGACTGAACTGAGCTGAACACTGAACTACTATGAGGCATTTGTTGAGAATAAAACTCAGTTCAATTCATAATTTACCTAATATATGCTTTGACACTCCTTTAGTATATTAGCATTAAGGAAAACAACTAACTGGTTAAATGAGAAGCTAACATGTCAAATGAAGTTTTTTATATGGAGCTTTGTGATTAGATAATGTTAATTGATATATGAAGTCTGCAATGCTTTAATTTTTAAGTGAAAATATCATCATATATTAATGTATAACTTAGTAAGGAAAATGGGCTTCCCAGGAGGCACAGTGGTAAAGAATTTTCCTGTCAATGCAGGAGACTCAGGAGACGCAGGTTCAATTCTTAGGTCAGGAAGATCCTTGGAGTAGGAAGTGGCAACCCACTGCAGTATTCTTGCCTGGGAAATCCCACGGACAAAGGATCCTGATGGCTGAAATCCATGGGGTCGCAAAGAATCGGACAAGACTGAGCATGATGCACGCAGTAAGGAAAATATCTGTTAGTAAGGAAACTAACAGCTGATGATGAGTGTAACTACTGGTGGGGGGTAAATTAATCCATCACTTTGAAAAACTATTTTATATTACTGTTGAAGTTGAACCTAGGTATATAACCTTTGAGGAGGCAATTCAATATACCAAACAGAAATGCACTGAAACCTGTATAATATCATATATGAAACGAATCGCCAGTCCAGGTTCGATGCAGGATACTGGATGCTTGGGGCTGGTGCACTGGGATGACTGATGGTACAGGGAGGGAAGAGGGAGGGGGGTTCAGGATGGGGAACACGTGTATATCTGTGGCGGATTCATGTTGATGTATGGCAAACCAATACAATATTGTAAGGTAATTAACCTCCAATTAAAGTAAATAAGCTTATATTTAAAAAATAATAAAATAAAAAATAAATTAAAAAAAGAAATGCATGCACATGTATGCAAAAACACATCTACAACAGTATACCTAGCCAAAACACAGAGATATGTCAGTATTTGAATGGCATATCGCTATACATTTTGATATATTTATATAATGGAGGAGTTGGTAAACTATGGTCCATGGGCCAAACTGAGCCTGCAGTCTGTCTCTGTAAATAAAGATATTTTTATTGGAACACAGTCATATTATTTATATATTGTCTATGGCTACTTTTGTATTACGACAGTCAAACCAAGCTGCTCTGACAGGGACTGTATGATGCACAAAGTCTAAAATATTTACTGCTTGGCTCTTTACAGAAAATGTTTGCTGACCTGGGCTACAGAAGTTTAAAAAATACAAATCTCATTCAGACTCAAGGCTATGAATGGCTCTCATAAACACAGGGCTGAGTGAAAGAAGCAAGATAAAGAAAAGGAGACATACTATGATTCAATTCATGTAAAGTTCAAAAATAGGCAGTACTACACTTCAGGACTCCCGGCGCCACCTCCTCCCAGCCTGCCGGAGGCTGCGGTGCTTCTGTGGGTGGGGGAAGGCTGGACTGACGCAGAATACATACCCAGAAGTAGAATTGCTGGGTCATAAGGCAAGAATACACAGAAGAATTATACAGAAAAGATCTTCATGACCCAGATAACCACGATGGTGTGATCACTCACCTAGAGCCAGACATCCTGGAGTGTGAAGTCAAGTGGGCCTTAGGAAACATCACTATGAACAAAGGTAGTGGAGGTGATGGAATTCCAGTTGAGCTATTTCAAAACCTAAAAAATGATGCTGTGAAAGTGCTGCACTCAATATGCCAGCAAATTTGAAAAAGTCAGCAGTGGACACAGGACTGGAAAAGGTCAGTTTTCATTCCAATCCCAAAGAAAGGCAATGCCGAAGAATGTTCAAACTACTGCACAATTGCACTCATCTCACCCACTAGCACTGAGAAGGCAATGGCACCCCACTCCAGTACTCGTGCCTGGAAAATCCCATGGGTGGAGGAGCCTGGTAGGCTGCAGTCCATGGGGTCGCTAAGAGTCGGACACGACTGAGCGACTTCCTTTCCCTTTCCCTTACACTTCAGTACACTGGCAGTGCTTCCAGTCAAATTTGTATTTATCTTTGGAAAGGAGGAAGGCAACAGGAAATGGGAAGAACTGGTAACGGTCTACTTCTTGAACTGGGTGTTCGTTATGTGGGTTAATTGGGTTATGTGATAATTCATTAAACTGCATGCTTAAGATCGGTGTACTGTCATGTGTATTCCTTCAATAAATGAGTTTTTTAAAAGATATGTAGAAGGATTATACATAAAATTATTAATAATATTAATAGTTACCCCTGGAGTATAGGAAGCAAAGGATGAGAGATTTTATTTTTAATGGATTTACTTCCATATTTTTTAACTTTTTGCATAAGCCTGCTTTAGAAAAAAGAAAACAAAGTAATAAAATGATATATATTATTACATATATTGACAAGACAATACACTGTGAGCGCTCCAGTGACAATAGGAGGTCAGAAACCAAATGTTTAAATCACTCAACATCTCTAACGTATGTGAACCAACAATAGAAAATACACTGCATACCTGTTAGTCTTTATGTTTGATCTAAAAATTTCATAATCTTATGAAACCTTCTCACATGTTTTGAAAACATGATTTTAATTATCTTTGTCAGATTCTAGCTGTTATACATCCCCTATCTCTAGTAATACTGTGCGTTAACATGATGGTCTTAACCGTCCCCTTAAGCTAATTCTCCTCCTTTTCAAAGAGATAAAAGACTTCAGGAATTGAAAGTGACATTAAAAAAATGGTGCTGGCAACTACCAATTGTTGCTTAAAGATTTAAGAAAGAAATATCTCTGCATGATTTAGTGATCGCTTGCCGTAGCAGTGTTCTTTTGTTTGGTCTCCAACACAACTCCCTAGAGTGCCTTGTTCAATATGCAACACAACAGTGATGCAGAGGTTTTGACAAAGAGCCCATCTCCCTGTTGAGGTAGCATTACGTGATAAGAGCTGCCTAGGCTATATGATTCAGTGAGATATATTTTAGTATTAAAATATCTGTTAATCAGTGTTTAAAGCTGCGATGTTCAAAACTCAGAACAATATGTAAAACATTCCTTTACCAAAGGGAATGACTAATCTTCTGCACAGCTTTGATAAGTTACAAGAAATAGGTTTATTTCAGAAGACTGGTTACGATTAATATGCAGTTCATAAAGCTCCTTAGCTCTGTATGGCCTCTAACTGAGTCTAATAAAGATAGGTCACGCATTTTTCATATTCCTTTTTCACCCATGACAGATCTCTAATAGGATTTATATGCATTTGATATTAATTGTATCGGAGACTGCACCAACTGCAATAATCTTTCATTTCTTGCCTTTTTAAAGCTAGACATAAATTACAAAGTTTCCATTTTTGTTTGACTGCTGCTCTCACTGACAATCAACCACGTTAATGATAGAGAGGTGGAGAAAAACTAAGAAACATCTCACCTAGTTCAGTGAAATATCAAACGATACCAAAGGCTATAAACCCAGGCTTGAGAGTGTTTTCAGTCCCCTCCCCCCTGTGTCAGAAGAGCTCAAGCATGTAACATCAGTGAAAACCTTGCACTCTGAATTGGAGAGGAAAGGACATGCTTTTAATAACCATCTCACGGAGGGGTGCAGGCAGTAACCCATTGTTTTGATGAAGTACTGCTTTTCTAACCATCTACAGAGACAACACAGGAAATGTAAAAATGAGGTAGTGCTACCTAAAATGAAATACCGAGTGTCCTAGGGACGCAGTCGAAAATAGTCCTTGATTTTAGCTCTGAACTCAAAAGAGGCCTCACTTATATCTGAGGGAAAAGAAATGCATCTTTTGAGACTATTGAAATTGTAATTGCAGTTAAGAGAAGTGAAACAATTATATTTTCATATTCTATATTCTGCACTACGACATAAATAATAAAAACTTTCATTCTGCAAGAAAATATAGCAAGGGATTTGAGAAACTAATAAAATGTTACTTTACACTCTATCAAAACACTTGGCTATTAGCGAATAAAATCTGGAAGATAAAAGTAGGTCATAATTGTAATGATTTTCTTTTGTTGAAACAGACTATATACAAATTCAGCATGTAAATGTTTCTCATACATACAGGAAGTTAAAAAACAGCACACAAAGAAGTCCGTATTACTGTTTAAATTCAGAGAGTTACCTTATGGTACATTTTTGCCTTTGAATTAAGAAAAGCCACTTTTTATATGCAACCCAAGAAAAAAATGAAGACAAATTCAGTAGTCTACTAAATAAAGAAAGGCAACCAAATTCTCCCCAGCCATCTATAAAAGCTATGTCAGGGACTTCTTTTGCTTCTGGCCACAAAGGAATACCTGCTACTAGACTAGCCCTCCACCTGTAAACAACTAGACAACTACACAAAATACAGGAAACAACTGTTTTCAGACACTGGACAACAGGCTGCACAGGGCTGTGATCCCTGAGAGAAAGGAAACAAACAAAGTAAGCCCTATAATCACCCCAGTTTTGTGTCTGGAGGCACCTTCCACATTATAGTTCAGGAAGGGGAAGTTCTGCAGAGTACGATAGTCTGATAGTGCTGAACACGGAGATATGCAAGATCAGTGAAGGTAAGACAGCTGGTATTTATGGGGTACAGCATCAGAGAAGAGAAAGCCCACAGAAAAACAGTTCCATTTGGCTGAATACTATTCTGCACAAGGGTAGGGGAAACTATGGGGATGGGCACAGAACACTACTAGAGAAAGAATGCCCACCAGAAAACAACAGGCTTAACACCTGCTGGAGACCACACAGCTAGGAGACATTCTGATCAGCCAGAGTGCGGAGACTTCATTGAGCGTTTAGAGACCTGAGAAACGCCACGCTTCAGGGTTAAAACTAAAGTAGCTCTATGGGAAATGCTACTTTAGATTCATACAAAGTTTAAAAACAAGTCTTGAAATGATCAATCTGATCTATACATAAGTTAACAGGAAAGACAAAGCCTAACATTCTTTAAGACAACCAAATTACAACATTCAATAATGTCACATTCTAATATCTAGAATCCAGCCAAAAATTCCCAGATAATCAAAAGCAGGGAATATGACTCAAAGACACAAGGAAAATTACCCAATAGAAATAAATACGCAAGTGATAGAAATGGTGGAAATAGCTGACAAAGACTTTAAAACAGACATTATTACTATCTTCAAGATTTAAAGAAAACATGAACACAATGAGAATAGAAATGAAAATATTGAAAAAAAGAATCAAATAGGACTCTAGAGCTTAAAACTATAATATCTGAAATGAAAATTTCACTGTATGGGCTAATAGCAGATTAGATACTACAAGAAAAAGCAAAGATCAGTGAAATAGAAATGATGGCAATAAGAACTACCAATGTGAAGTACAGAAAGGAAAAAATGGCTAAAAAATTATCAGAGAGTTTCAATGACATAAGGAACAATATAATGTGATATAGAATAAACTTCCAAAATGGTGAAAGGATAAATCAAAAGTAATATTTTGAATAAATTATGGTCCACAATTTTCCAAATCTGATGAAAAATGTCAATTTACAAATATAAGAACATCAATAAACCTCAAAGAAGATAAACATAAAATAACCCCTAGGTATATTATAATCATATTGCTGCAAACAAATGATAAAGGAAAAACCCTTAATAGCAGCCAGAGAGAAAAACATGTGACATAGAAGGGATCAGAGTTTACAATCATTGTTGACTTCTCATCAGAAACACTACAAGCTATAGGAGAATGGATGATATCTTTGAAGAACTAAAAGAAAACAAATGGAGGAGAGGGGAATGTATCATCTTAGAATTCTGTATCCCATAAAAATATCCTTCAACACTGAAGTTAAAATAAAGATATTGCAAACATAATCTGCAAGAATCCAACTGNNNNTTGGTGATTTCAATATGCCTCTTTCAGTAACTGATAAAATAAGTATACAGAAAATCATTAAGAATATAGAAGACTCTAAAAACACTATTAACTGACTTGATCTAAATGATTCTTATAGAACATTTTAACCAACCGCAGAATATATCTGCTTTTACAAGTACACCAGGAACATTCAATAAAATAGACTATATACCAGACCATACAATTAGCCTCAATATATTTAAAAGTAATGCAATAAAACCGTATCACTCTTCCCTCAAATTTTCAATTATTGACATGGTAATAAAATTAAATTTGTCACATATTAGGAACTACTAGAAGACCAGAACAAACAGCATGGAAGTTACAGTTCATTTCAGTACAAGCACTACCGCTCTAAACCTCTGTTGAAATGTTTGAATGATGCCCCCAAAAAGGTATGTCCACATTCTAATTCTGAGAACCTGTAAATGTGGCCTTATCTGCAGGGAGGGGGGTGTCTTATAAGTATAATTAAGTTAAGGATCTTGAGATGAGATCACTCTGGATTATCCAGGTGGGTATTTAATCCAAAGAAAAGTGTCCTTATAAAAGATACAGAAGACAGTCACATTGGGAAAAGGAGAAGACTATGTGAACTCAAAAGAAGAGACTGGAGTAATGCAGCCACAAGCCAAAGAATATGTGGAGCTATCTGAAGCAGAAGAGGCCAGTAAGAATTCTCCCCTAGAGCGCTCAGAGGGACTGCAGCCCTGCCAACAACTTGATTTCCGATTTCTGGCTTCCAGGACTGTGAGATAGTAAATTTCTGTTGTTTTAAGCCATCAAAGTTGCGATAATTTGTTATGACAGGCCTAGGAAACCAATACAATCACTTAAGTATCTATACTGAAGGAGATTTTATGTCATAGGATATGCTTATCTTCAACTTGAATTGATGTTGCCAATTGACTCTCTAACATGACTGTACCTATTTACAACACCTATGAGCAGAAAATGAGTTTCCATCACCTAGTATTATCAGACTAGGGGAAAGGGGCAGGCAATTTAATGAGTGTGCAATGGCATTTGGTTATTTTAGTGTTCCAAGTAGAGTTGAACTAGTTTGGGAAACTTGATCACTTGGCTTCTAAGGTCCCCGCCAATTCAAAGAGTCTATTTCCATTACTTTTAAGTTACCCATTCAATATAGCTTTATTGAGTACCTAGTTTGTGTCATACAGACATGGTAATCAGCACTGAGACACATATGAACAACATGCTGTCTCTGTCTTTCTATCTCAGCAGCTGTCTTACCTCTATATCCATGACACAGATATTTACTGTTCACTATACTATTTTTATACATTGTGTTACATTATTAAAATTCTTATGAAAACAACACACACACGTATATCAACACATATATACTTTTTTCTCTGAATTAGATTCCAAGCTTGATGTGAATGAAATTCCATTTTTATCATACTAGTTTTATAGTGGCTGGTCCAGTGTTTTGCACATGAAAGTTCAATACAACCTTTCTGAAATTTGTCAAATGCACAGAATGACC
>SJYQ01006325.1:23112-36658 GCA_006410935.1 Redunca redunca
TTGGGTGATGGGATTGTTTTTTATGTTCTGAGTTATCTATTTTCTTACACATTTATCTTTCTGACAAAGAAGATAACTTCTGGTATGACTGGTAAAGTCTGAGGTTTCTAGTCAAGAACAGTGATGATCTTAATAAGATATTAAATGGTTTATGTCAGTAACAGGGGGAAGGTAGAGAAAAATAAAATCTAGGGACATTCATTTCAATGACAATCATGTCCAGTCCCAATAACTCATCTTTTAGCAAATCTCAGCTTGATGATTAGAGAAATGTGACAGAAGAATTAAAAAGATGCATGTTGACACAATAGAAAGACCAAGAACTTTGGTATCAGACCTAAATTTGACTCCTGATTCTATTCCACAAGTTTTGTGACTTCATACAAGGTACTTTATCACTCTTACGTTTCAGTTTCTTCATGTTTTAGAGAATAAGAATTCCATCTACCTCACAGAATTGTGAGGATTAAATGAGATAAAGGTAAATACCTAGTGCACAAGTCTTCCCTGGTGCCTCAGTAGTAAAGAATCTGCCTACAATGCCAGGGAACCAGGTTCGATCCTTCGGATGGAAAGATTCCCCTGGAGAAGGGAATGGCTACCCACTCCATTATTCTTGCCTAGTCTATAGTAAATACTCAAATACTAACATTCTTTCCTAACCTCCCTAATAGAAATGAAATATAAAAGATATAAGTGAGGGTTGGTAATTTAGTAATAATTATCAAAGGCTTCAAAGAGGTGTATTCCTTGACCCAGAAACTCTACTTCTTATATTTAAAGACAATAAATAAATAAATAAATAAAACTAAACAATTCTTCAAGGATGCCCATTTTAGACTCACCAATGGTTAAAAATCGAAAACAATCCAAATGTCTTTCATAGTGCAATGGCATGAGATCTGTTTCCAAAGAGGGGAGAGGACTTTCACTCTGCTCTCCGGAAATGAACGGTAATAGGAAAGAAGCAGAAACCGACTCCAGTATTCTTTCCTGGGAAATCCCATGGACAGAGGAGTCTGGTAGGATACAGTCCATGTGGTCAAAAAGAGCAGAACATGACTGAGCGTGCACAGACACACACACACACACAGAGGAAGAAGACTTAGAATCCTCCTGTCCAAGCTCTCACTTCCTTCTTCTGGAAGGACAGATTTATCTAATTAATGCCTCTGTAGGGACTCTGTCATTCATTCCATTCTTCCATTCTCCATATTCAATTAGAGTTCATCACTCATGCACTGACCCATACCTTATTTCTTTCTCCTCTTTACTTGGACCTACATGCCCTCTATAACCCTATGTTTCTACCTCTGCTTTTTTCTCCCAGTAAGCCCAAGAGCATCTCCCTCTACCCCCAAATGATCTGCTGTTTGCTGGAGAATGGGGTAACCATTCAATCACCAACAAAACAAATACTATGGAGCCACTGAAAATTATGTAGGTTTATATATTTTGACACGGAGAGATAACCATACTATCTTGTTGAGTAGAACAAATAATAAAACAAATACAAACATTAAAACTGCTTTGCTCAAGATAGTAAACTTAAGATACACTTTGGATTGGGAGGGGAGCCTCATTTCTTGACTAAAATTTCTACAACATCGTTGTACTATTGTATAAAATTATTTTTTAAGTATGGAAATAGAATACAAAGAATAAGATATGACAGACCAGAAATAAAGTGCACAATAGGGAATGAAGTCAAAATAGATAAGCTAGAATGACCTGTCTCATCATTCTCTAATGGTTATAAGATTCTAGAACCAGGTTTGAAGCATGCTTTTTCAAATGAAAGTTCTAATATCGTAAAACCTATACTCCAATATCTCAAAATAGAAGAGCTTTTAATATGGTAAAGTCCTACTGCCCCTGAAACTTTCACTGTATATAGGAAAATCATGATACAGAAAAATTAGTCCTCATAACAGGTGGTGTACCCTATAACAGCAGCATTACAAAGATATTCTACAGCAGTTTCATTATGTTTATTCATTGACAAATATACGTTCTTTCCAAAGCATCCAAACTCATTACTAATAATTTAACTAACACCTCCTTGGAGCCTATTTTAAAGTAACTTTCATTTCCAAATGTAATGATATTGAAATTAAAAAAAAAAAAAAACTACCATGCCTACACAAACCTATTTTAAAATATCTAAAATTTAAATAAATTAACATTGAAATGAACAAACCAACTCTGTCTCCAAAGTTACATTAAATTTACATACTATTGAAATTATGCTTTTATAGCAACTGAAGTGTTAGGCTAACTGCAGCATACATAATTTTGTATATATCGTACAATTCAAATTGGAATATTCAATCTAATCTGATAGAAAAACTATCCCCAACACTATCTGTGTTATACAAGCAGTCCCCATTTACAAGTGGGTTGTATTCTAAAGATGGCTTACAAGTCACTTGGCAAAAAATGCTGGGATGTATTTAATAAGAAAAACAAGTTTAATTAAATGCTCAAAGCTTTTGCACAGCAAAGAAACTACAAACAAAGTGAATATGCAACCCTCAGAATATGAGAAAATAATAGCAAAGGAAACAACTGACAAAGGATTACTTTCCAAAATATACAAGCAGCTCATACAACTCAGTACCAGAAATACAAACAACTCAATCAAAAAGTGGGAAAAAGACCTAAACAGATATTTCTCCAAAGAAGACATATAGATGGCTAACAAACACATGAAAAGATGCTCAACATCGCTCATTGTTAGAGAAATGCAAATTAAAACTACAATGAGATATCACTCCACACCGGTCAGAACGGCCATCAGTGAAAAGTTTACAAACAATAAATGCTGGAGACGGTGTGGAGGAAAGGGAACTCTCTTGCACTGTTAATGGGACTGTAAATTGATACAGCCACTATGGAAGACAGTATGGAGATTCCCTAAAAAACTAGGAATAAAACCACCATATGACCCACCAATCCCACTCCTAGGCATATACTCTGAGGAAACCAAAATTGAAAAAGACACATGTACCCCAGTGGGCATTGCAGCACTATTTACAATAGCTAGAACATGGAAGTAACCGATGTCCATCAACAGATGAATGGATAAAGAAACTGGTACATACAATGGAATACTACTCAGGCATAAAAAGAATGCATTTGAGTCAGTTTTAATGAGGTGGATGAACCTAGAGCCTATTATACACAGTGAAGTAAGTCAGAAAGAGAAATATAAATATTGTATACTGATGCATATATATAGAATCTAAAGAGATGTCACTGAAGAATTTATTCTCAGGGTAGCAATGGAGAAACAGACACAGAGAACAGACCTATAGACATGGGGGGAAGGGAGGAGGGAGAGGGCGAGGTATATGGAGAGAGTAACATGGAAACTTACAATACCAAATGTAAAATAGACAGCCAATGGGAATTTGCTGTATGTAACAGGGAACTCAAATAAGGTCTCTATAACCTGTTGGTCATCCCACCAACCTAGGGGGTAGGATGGGGAGGGATATGGGAGGGATGTTCGGGAAGGGGGAAACATGGGTGTACCTATGGCTGATTCTTGTTGATGTTTGACAGAAAATCACAAAATTCTGTAAAGCAACTATCCTTCAGTTAATAAAGTGGCAAACAAAAAGAAAAAACAAATAAATAAATAAAGTGTTCAAGTTCCAAAGCAATCTTGAAAAACACAATTAACCCATAAAAAATGTGTTACTGTAATAACATAAGCTCTAAGCCCTGAACTCCCTTGTAACAAGGGATGTGGTCCAGAGGAACCTCTGGAAACTGATGGGGAGAACAGGAGCACTGCCCCAGCTATTAGGGTTTTTTTGTTGTTGTTGTTGTTTTTTGGCATGCTGGATCTTAGTTCCCTGACCAGGAATTAACCAACACGCCCTGCAGAGGAAGCATAGAGTGTTAACCACTGGACTGGACCACCAGGGAATTCCCTGCCCCAGTTTTGGTAGCAGTAGAAGCACAAAAGCAACAAAGGAGAGTTCTAGCATTACGGGTTGGAGTACCCATGTTCAGGATGATACTTGGAAGAAAGTATCAAAACGATACAGGAAGAGTGAGGTACCAGATATCATGAAACAAAGCATTCTTTCACAGTTTTGAACTTAAAAATAAGGGCTGGTAGGTTTACATGTCATTTACCCTAATAGATTCCCTTCCTAGAAACTCCAAGAAGGGGGAGCCATTTTCCATTAATTACATATTCTTACATCCATAATTATCCCTGTTGTTAAATAGTAGCTGGGGAAAACCTACTGGAGATCTGTATCATGGTGCCAGGGAATGCATTCAGGTAGGAAGTGACACGCACAGCAGCTCTGGCTCAGAGTTTAGTATGAGGCACAGCTAACACTGGGCAGCTTAGTCTTCTCTGAATTTCAGGCTCTTCCTAATCTTGAGATTAAAATAATGAGCAACCCATGAGGTTGCAGAGGATCAAATGAGGTTATCCATGAAAACCTTTTATCACAGTACCTGGTCCACACTGTAAATGTTACCAGATAGGTTACCTAGCAGAGATGTTGAGACTGAGCTGAAAAAAGTGACAAGTGAAAGTGTTAGTTGCTTGGTCATGTCTGACTCTGCAACTCCCATGAACTGTAGCCCGCCAGGCTCCTCTGTCCATGCAATTTTCCAGGCAAGAATACTGGAGTGGGTAGCCATTCCCTTCTTCAGGCATCTTCCTGACTCAGGGATCAAACCCAACTTTCCTGCACCGTAGGCAGTTTCTTTACCATCTGAGCCACCAGGGAAGACAAACCCGTGAACTGGGTCAGCCGTTTATGTAACAAACTGGCTTAAGTTCTCTCTCACTCAATAAGTAAAACTGCCAACCTGCCAAAGAACTGCACTCCTGAAGTCTGAAAAGCAGAAGCTTTTTCCTCGCCATGAGATGATACAAGGGTTCAAGCATCTTTTATCCTATTTCCAGGCTTGATTGCCTTCTCTCTCCCCATAAGTTTTGAGACTCCTTTGCCTCATAGAGAACATTGTAGAAAAACAATATGTTTTATTTGTGACCAACTGTTTTCTTTGGAAATCAATCTCAGAAATATTAATATGAGGCTAGGACCAAACATGCAAATGGCATTCCACATTTTACCAGATATTTTTGAAAACATCCCTCCTGCACTTGGTGCATTGCTTCTATAATATACACCCATAACCTTTTTAATTATATTAAGTACTGAATTAGTCATAGATAGGTATTTGTCCCATGAGCTTTTCAAAAGAACCAAATACAAGTCCTTCACCCAACACAAGCAGTGATCTATGATTGTGTGTGGTATACAAACTTAAAGATACCTCTTTAAGGATAAGTACTAAAAGGGGAGGTAGCTAACCATTCCTGATGGAAACTTGCGCAAAATATATTATGCCTAGACTGCACTGGTGAAGAGTATATTGAATCTCAGCTTGATGACTCCTCATCAAGGTCAATTTCTATTCTTTGCAATAATACAGAGATGCCCTCTGAAACCACTGAAGAAGAGCAGCTTGTTTTTCCCTCTGTGAAATAAACTGAAGACTGCTGTATTTTTATAGTTCCTCTTTCTGCTGTTAGCTGTCACATCTCACTGTCAGTAGCACTTTTTTCTTTTCTTTTCAAATACAAGATTAACTGGGTGAGAGCCTGAGTTGACACCCACGACTCTCTAAGACACACGAGAGACTTTTTTTTTCCTCCTCTTAATTTGCAGAAATGCAGGCCACACTGTAAATAGTTGAAATCAGCCAGAGTACTGAGTTTCTGATCAGGCAACCTCTGCGGAATACAAAACTGCCATAATTGTACTCCAAAAAACAGGAAGGTAAAGCCCAATTGATGGAAACCTTTAAAATCAGGAAACATGTTATCACAGCAAAATACATAAAGCAGTAATGAAAGGTGATTTTCTATCAGTCACCATGGAGATGAACTCTATCAGGAATTCATCCAAACAGCTCCGAAATTAAGCTTTGAACATTTCAAGACATGTGATACTACAACAGTATGCCCAGCTTTTCTGGAAGCCCCACTTTTTCCTTTGTTTTTATTGTTTTCTTAGTTTATGTCCTATGAATACCCCAATCCACCAATCAAAATACAGAAAATTAAACACTCAGAATAGAAGCTGTTACAATATTATGTGGGCTTATACTAACTATCTGTAAACAGGAATCAACACCGGGTATGGCCTGTTGACTGTATTTGCAAGAGGACACAGAGTATGAGCGATTATAATTGCAGCAACTTTTCTGGCTCTGTTGTGGGGGTGGGGAGGACAGGTATGTCTGGTACCTTCATAAAGCTCAAGAAGGGAATTTAGCAACAACCCAAGTTGTGAACAGGCATTTAAGCCACCAAGGTATTAAATGCACACCTAATAAAGAACAGAAACCTTAATCTCCCTAACAAATTAAGCACAAGACTAGTATGAAGTACCAGAAGAAATGCCATCCAGGTTCCTTTTCCTACCTACAGAGCTATTCAGACATGCAGAAAAGTATTACCAGAGCAAGCCTAAGATCAAGGCTGCTAGCAAGATTCACCCTTGGCTGCTGTTTGGGAACTTGGTTTGGGGGCATATTACCACTGTTCCATAACTGATAAGGATGGTCTACCATGCCTGCTTGCATAAATAATATGCATTATATTGAGTGTAGGCTTTACTGTAGAGGATCTGGAATTTTGGTACATATTAAATGACTAGCCTCCAGTAAAAATCCTGGGCACTGACTCCCTAATGGGCTTCCCTGAGCAGGAACATTGCAGATATATAGCTTATTTTTTCACAGTTGAGGGAAGAGAACACTGTATGTGACCCCTTATGGGACAGAGAGAAAACACAAGGAATCCTGCCCATGGATTCCTCCAGAATCCACCTGTACTTCTCTCTTCGTGATCCTGAAGTGTATCTTCACAATCTTACAGGGATAAATCTGAGCTGTTAGTAGAACTATATTCAGAGTCCTGTAAGTCCTTCTACCATATCGCTAAATGTGGAATGGTCTTGGGAATCTCCAACTATATTTGTGAAACTGTTTTGAATGTGGCACAGAAGAGAATTTTCATGTTGATGTATGGCAAAACCAATACAGTACTGTAAAGTAAAATAAAGTAAAAATAAATAAATAAAATGATTTAATACTTGGGTCTCACTCTCAAACTGTTTGTCATCAAGTGGGAGAGTTGGGAAGGTATGCTGGCAATAAACCAGGACACCCTGATCATTCAAAATTTTAATGAGCATCTATTGTACCCCTGGCAATGTTAGGTTATAGGCTCCATAGGAACACAGAAATTAAACACAGTCTTTGTGTAAAGGACACTAACAAACAGTCCTCTTGGAAATGATACTGCCTGAAATATTAGAAACAAAAGGATGTCAACTATTCCATCAGGGATATTTCGATTTTCTCTGATCCATAGTTTAACTTGCACAAGTTTTATGTTTCCTTTCATAATCCCAGTTAATTTTTCTCAAAACATTTTGAAAAGGCAGGGTTCTGTACTGCCAAGTTTCACCAGACCCTTTAAAAATTAGTTGTCAGTGCTTTTATCTCTTAACTAAGTATCAAGTACTATGCAAGATTTGCTTGCAATAGAAACATAAACAGGGTCCCAACTTTCAAGGATCCCAGTCTCTTAGAAGAGACAGAAAAGTAAACAAATCGTTAGAAATCCAGGTTACACGTGTGTGAAGTTTTCAGGAAGTGATGTGGCCGTGTGGACCTACAGCAAAGTGACGATCTCTACCCTTATGCACCATTACTGTTAAAAAGCAAACTTGTGTAAAGGAGCTAACAATTATAACACCCAGGGGGAAGAGTCTGAAAATTAACCATAAGAGTCTTACTACTAACTACAGTTTAAAAGAGTTCCGAATTTTCTTTCAAGTTCTAAAATTAGAAAAACATTTTACCGAGATATCATTTTGCCTGATAACAAACTTTAGTATAAAATATCCCTGAAGAATGATGCCACCACCCTCGTCAACAATGGTACTGGTGAATAAATGACATCAGGCCCTGTGTAGGTCCTCACCAACAAGCAATTTTTCCTTTCTCCTGTTAGAAAAAGTTCCCAATGTAGAAAGGTATGTTCCATCCTATTTGGCATTATGTTGAAAAAGGAACCTAATTTTTTAACCAATTTCCTTTAAGCCACAAAAACCAATTTCTATAAAGGAGAAATAAATCTTGAAATTACTTAATCACTTCATTAAATTTAAACCTCTTTACTTTAAAAAAAATCACCAACTTTTTTTTTCTCTACACAGAATATTACAATCTCCTATCTCTGAAGACTTCAAAAATATATTACTTCAAAATCCATTTCTTGGTTCCCACTGAGATTTAAATTGCCTGAAACTAGTAGCTTCACTACAAGAGTTCTATTCCATGGCTTGTAAGTTGCATTCACCAGCATGACATCTATGTTTTATATATGTAAATTCCACAGGTTTACTGTATATTCATGACATCGGCAGCACTGGTTGCCGAAAAGATTGGTACTACGACTGAAACAAATACATAAAATGAGACAGGAAGAAACCATAAATTTTCCTGCTTGCCTAAGTTTATTACTGTAATCACAGAAAAAAATGGAGATTGTCTAGAGCACAAAAACTAAGATAGCAGCTGAGAGCAAGGTAAACTATAAGGAAAAGAAATATTTGCATATAAATCAAAGCAAGCAATGAGGTTTACATCACAGTACATAATATACAATTATTTTATTACAAAAGTTACTGCTTGCATACTAGCTTCAATTATTACAGTTTCTAAAATTTGGCACAGGCTATATCAAAAGAAAACTTACTAGCCATAACATAGATAGTATTGCCCAGAATTATCCTTTACCTTTTGAATTTTTCCTAATACTGTAGTGAGCCTAGTCCACAAAACAAAACACTAAATTGTTATTAGAATAAAGTGAAAGAATGAGCTTTGTCATCACTGGAAGTCAAGCAAGACAAGATGCTTCAGTCTGAGGCTCTCTCCCTTATTTCCTCTGTTAAATAGCTATGCAAGTAACACTGTCAGTGCTCATCAAACTGGAATCAATAGTTTGCATTTTTAAAACAACACAAACGGAAACAGATCTAAATACATCTGTTATCCTTTCTGTAGTAGGAATTACATCTAGAGTAACTTAATTATAGAGTTGGCCTTCTGTATCTACAGACTCTACAGCTAAAATATTCAGGGAAAAGAAGAATTCCAGAAACTTCCAAAAAGCAAAAGTTGAATTTGTCATATACCAGAAACTACTTGCATAGCATTTACAATGTAATAGGCATTTTAAGTAATTTAGAGATGCTTTAAAGTAGACAGGAAGTGGTACATAGGTTATACACCAGTAACACACCAATGTATAGAGGGGACTTGAGCATCTTCTGGATTTTGGTACCTAAGGCAGGAAGGGGGTTGGGGAATTATCCCACAACCAATTACCAGTACACATGAAAAGATGACAGTATTTGTTACTGTCAGACTTGATACTCACAAAACCTGCCTACAGTCACAGCTACTCACAACAGAATGGACTAATTCCAAGTTCTAATTACCTGAAGCCCTGTTCTCCACAGCACCTTAATTACTCCCTGGTAATCAGGTGAGCACTTAAAATAGGACACTAACCTATTAGCAAGGCACCCTGTAGTTCATTTCAGCTGCCAAATTCTTGATTATTACTGCACCAAATAAATTTTATACTCTGCCATGGTGGAAAGTGGCACCGATGGTGACAGGGGATCTGTAGTTATCTTTTGTGGAAAAGGGCCGAGAGGTATAGTCATACTTTGGATTAACTCCCTTGGCTTCAAACATAAACAGATTTCCTTCACCTCGTGAAAGTCTCGCATGACTTTGTTCACCTCCCGGCTAACTTCTATTCCTCACGGACACCTGCTCTGCTCTTGTATTTGACCATCAGCTGCAGCTCATCCTTCTGCTAAACATCAGCACTTCCCTGGATATACTCTTTGTCTCCTGACTCTTCTCTGTCCACTCTCTCCCCCTCAGGGAGCACACATATTCCAAGGTTTGGACTATGCCTTCTATCTGAGGACTCACAAAGTAACAATTCTTGCTCGCTCCCTCCACTTAATTTCTATTCAGCTTCTCTAGCAGCTTATCAGACATTTCCACTGATATTTGACTATTTCTATAAACTGAATTCATTTTTTTCTGTCCAAAACCATATCTTTCACTCCCCTAGTAATGGGAACAATCTAAGTAGCTAACATTTAATAGTGACACCACACCTTGGAAGTAGATGCTAGGTTTTTTGTTTTTGTTTTTGTTTTTTTTTTGTCATCACCACTTTACCAAAGAGAAAACTGAGATGACACAGCCTGCCAGGATTCAAACCTAGGCACACTAACTCCAGGGGCTTCCTGCTTAACCACTGTTGCTCACCGTCTCTGTGATTATCTGACTATGATTTAGCCAACCTTATAGAAATGGCTGTGGCTTCCCAGGTGGCACAGTGGTAAAGAGTCCTCCTGCCAATGCAGGGGGCAAAAGACACTCAGGTTCAATCCCTGCCTTGGAAAGATCCCATGGAGGAGGAAATGGCAACCCACTCCAACATTCTTGCCTGGAAAATTCCATGGGCAGTGGAGCCTGGCAGGCTACAGTCCATAAGGCTGCAGAGGTCAGACACAATTGAGCACTCATGCATCACAGAAATAGCTATTTTCCAAACTTCAGTCAAAGTTCAGCCAACATTTTGAAAGTCTTCATTCTGACATGATTCATTTCTCACCTGTGCTGGTTCACCTCTCTTTAGGTAACCGGGTGAGCCTCCACCCTCTGGAGGTCACCATATTGATGCCTAACATAGTGCAGACACCCGACTCATGCCATGGCACACTGCAGCCTAGAGCTCCCGGGCTCAGGATGCTCCTACATCACCCCGACCCCACAAATAGCTGGGACTACTTGTGGGTCACACCACACAGCCTAAGGTCTCCATTCTGTATTGATGATTTCCTCCATAATACACCAATACCAGTTCAAAGAGACTCTACTTAAGTCCAGCTTCATAATTCAGGCCCAGTTGCCACTCAATGCCCTCTAAACTCAAAGACCATCACATCTTTCTCTCTCTAATTAAGCACGTCCTATACAGTGGAAAGTGTCACATTATATTTTGGGGGGCTCCAAAATCACTGCACATGGCGACTGCAGCCATGAAATTAAAAGACGCTTACTCTTTGGAAGGAAAGTTATGACCAACCTAGATAGCATATTGAAAAGCAGAGATATTACTTTGCCAACAAAGGTCCGTCTAGTCAAGGTTATGGTTTTTCCTGTGTTCATGTATGGATGTGAGAGTTGGACTGTGAAGAAGGCTGAGCACTGAAGAATTGATGCTTTTGAACTGTGGTGTTGGAGAAGACTCTTGAGAGTCCCTTGGACTGCAAGGAGATCCAAACAGTCCATTCTAAAGGAGATCAGCCCTGGGATTTCTTTAGAAGGACTGATGCTAAAGCTCAAGCTCCAGTACTTTGGCCACCTCATGCGAAGAGTTGACTCATTGGAAAAGACTCTGATGCTGGGAAGGATTGGGGGCAGGAGGAGAAGGGGACAACAGAGGATGAGATGGCTGGATGGCATCACTGACTCGATGGACATGAGTTTGAGTGAACTCCGGGAGTTGGTGATGGACAGGGAGACCTGGCGTGCTGTGATTCATGGGGTCGCAGAGTCAGACACGACTGAGAGACTGAACTGAACTGAACTGATACAGAGTACGGGCTTTCTAGGTGGCACTAGTGATATAGAACCTGCCTAGCACTGCAGGAGACATAAGAGATATGGGTTCAATTCCTGAGTCAGGAAGATCCCCTGGAGGAGGGCATGGCAACCCACTCCACTGTTCTTGCCTGGAAAATCCCATGGACAGAACAGCCTGGCAGGCTACAGTCCATAGCGTCACAAAGACTCAGACATGACTGAAGTGACTTAGAACATACATACAGAGTACAGGAATATGACAAAGAAGAGAGATGTTTAAATTGTTTGGCTACGTAACCACCTCCCCACTAAATTTTTCAAACTGTATACCTTTTATATACCCTGAGCCAAACAGAGGACTTTAATTACACTTGGTTAACTGTGGATGCTTATATTAATGCTACTATTTTTACATATTTTTGACATGGGTTTTACTGCATGGAAGAGTCACCTCCTAATATACCAAATTTAAAAAGACTTGAATATATTTCAAGCAATATTGTCAATTAAATACAACTATAATAAATCAAAAGTCAGAATGTGTTTCTGGATTCAAACCAATGGACAATGAAAATCAATTAAATGAATTTTGAATATGGATCTTAATATTTTAGTAAAAATAAATGGTTTATTTGTTAAGATGATATACATACTCATTCTATTTCAGCATTATTTTTAGCAACATGAAAGGATTCTGTATCTGTAATTATGTAATCTGACTGTTGCATTATTCACAAAGAAAACTAGTACACCTTTGTGGAATATTAAAATTCCAAATAGCTGGAAAGCAGATCAATAAAGCAAAATGCCTCCTGACCTACAATCAGTAGGGAATGAGATATTTTTGGAAAAATATTCCAGAGAGATGAAAGTTTCCATTCCATTACATCTATTGTAAGTTTTTTGGTTGAAATATGTCTCTATCAACATTGACTATGACATTTCCCAGTGAGCTGAACACATTACAATATATTATAGATAAAACTGGGATATTCACATGCAGAAGGGTGGTTCAGTTCAGGCGCTCACTCGTGTCCAAGTCTTTGAGACCACATGAATCACAGAACTCCAGGCCTCCCCGTCCATCACCAACTCCCGGAGTTCACTCAAACTCATGTCCATTGATTCGGTGATGCCATCCGGCCATCTCATCCTCTGTAGTCGCCTTCTCCTCCTGCCCCCAATCCCTCCCAGCATCAGAGTCTTTTCCAATGAGTCAACTCTTCACATGAGGTGGCCAAAGTACTGGAGTTTCAGCTTCAGCATCAGTCCTTCCAATGAACACCCAGGGCTGATCTCCTTTAGGATGGACTGGATGGATCTGCTTGCAGTCCAAGGGACTCTCAAGAGTCTTCTCCAACACCACAGTTCAAACGCATCATTTCTTCGGTGTTCAGCTTTATTCACAGTCCAACTCTCACATCCATACATGGCCATGGGAAAATCTATAGCCTTGACTAGACAGACCTTTGTTGGCAAAGTAATATCTCCGTTTTTCAATATACTGTCTAGATTGCTCATAACTTTCCTTCCAAGGAGTAAGTGTCTTTTAATTTCATGGCTGCAGTCACCATCTGCAGTGATTTTGGAGCCCAAAAAAATAAAGTCAGCCACTGTTTCCACTGTTTGCCCATCTATTTCCCATGAAGTGATGGGACCGGATGCCATGATCTTCGTTTTCTGTATGTTGAGCTTTAAGCCAACTTTTTCGCTCTCCTCTTTCACTTTCATCAAGAGGCTTTTTAGCTCCTCTTCACTTTCTGCCATAAGGGTGGTGTCATCTGCATATCTGAGGTTATTGATATTTCTC
>SJYQ01006325.1:36888-53669 GCA_006410935.1 Redunca redunca
AATTCCATCACCTCCACTAGCTTGGTTCATAGTGATGCTTTCTAAGGCCCACTTGACTTCACATTCCAGGATGTCTGGCTCTAGGTGAGTGACCACACCATCATGTGTGATCTGCATCATGAAGCTCTTTTTTTTGGTACGGTTCTTCTGTGTATTCTTGCCACCCCTTCTTAATATCTTCTGCTTCTGTTAGGTCTATACCATTTCTGCCCTTTATCGAGCCCATCTTTGCATGAAATGTTCCCTTGGTATCTCTAATTTTCTTGAAGAGATCTCTAGTCTGCCGCATTCTGTTCTTTTCCTCTATTTCTTTGCAGTGATCACTGAAGAAGGCTTTCTTGTCTCTTCTTGCTATTCTCTGGAACTCTGCATTCAGATCTTATATCTTTCCTTTTCTCCTTTGCTTTTTGCTTCTCTTCTTTTCACAGCTATTTGTAAGGCCTCCCCAGACAGCCATTTTGCTTTTTTGCATTTCTTTTCCATG
Source organism: Redunca redunca (assembly GCA_006410935.1). Classification (NCBI taxonomy): domain Eukaryota; kingdom Metazoa; phylum Chordata; class Mammalia; order Artiodactyla; family Bovidae; genus Redunca; species Redunca redunca. The sequence goes on from SJYQ01006325.1 coordinate 37,373, forward strand.
GGGATGGTCTTGATCCCTGTCTCCTGTACAATGTCACGAAGCTCTGTCCATAGTTCATCAGGCACTCTGTCTGTCAGACGTTGTCCCTTAAATCTAGTTCTCACTTCCACTGTATAATCATAAGGGATTTGATTTAGGTCATACCTAAATGGTCTAGTGGTTTCCCCCACTTTCTTCAATTTAAGTCTGAATTTGGCAATAAGGAATTCATGATCTGAGCCACGTCAGCTCCCGGTCTTGTTTTTGCTGACTGTATAGAGCTTCTCCATGTTTGGCTGCAAAGAATATAATCAATCTGATTTTGGTGTTAACCATCTGGTGATGTCCATGTGTAGAGTCTTCTCTTGTGTTGTTGGAAGAAGGTGTTTGCTATGACCAGTGCGTTTTCTTGGCAAAACTCTATTAGTCTTTGCCCTGCTTCATTCTGTATTCCAAGGCCAAATTTGCCTGTTATTCCAGTTGTTTTTTGACTTCCTCCTTTTGCATTCCAGTCCCCTATAATGAAAAGGACATCTTTTTTTGGGTGTTAGGTCTAAAAGGCCTTGTAGGTCTTCATAGAACCATTCAACTTCAGCTTCTTCAGCATTACTGGTTGGGGTATAGGCTTGGATTACCATGATACTGAATGGTATGCCTTGGAAACAAACAGAGATCATTCTGTCATTTTTGAGATTGCATCCAAGTACTGAATTTCAGACTCTTTTGTTGACCATGATGGCTACTCCATTTCTTCTGAGGGATTCCTGCCCACAGTAGTAGATATAATGGTCATCTGAGTTAAATTCACCCCTTCCAGTCCATTTAAGTTCACTGATTCCTAGAATGTTGACATTCACTCTTGCCATCTCCTGTTTGACCACTTCCATTTTGCCTTGATTCATGGACCTGAATCAAGGCAAATTGGAAGATGGATGGTACTTTAAGCCAAAGACTGATCAGTGTGTGTCATGGGTTCCACATTCACACAGTACCTTTAGGAGTTGTTAAGATACCAGCAGATTTTGGGGGACAGACACAAAACACACAGAACAGAGGGGTGATTCCCATAGGGAGAAGGGAGAGAACTTTTTCCAGTGGCAAGTATCCAACCTCAGAATCAAGGGTGGAAGGAGGGGAAGTAGTTCTCATACTGATGACATTCCTCATCTATAGTTGAAAATGATTAATATGAGAGGCCACGCCTTGTGACTTTGTCTAAAAGCTTCTTTGCTTCTTGACCTGCTGCTATACAGAATTCTTCTATATGTGTCTTTATTACATCTCTCACCCAACTCCGAACCTCAATCACTCCTTATACACTCCACTGGAAAAGTGTTATTATCATCCATAGTTTGCATCTGTCAAGACATTAAAAGCTGATACTATCATTTATCACCTGTACTCTTCTCTCCCTTTTGAGTGTCTCTTTTTAGCTCCTGTGCAAGAAGGTTAGGGTTTTCCAATCAGTTATCGGGTAGACAGAACACGCCTTTTTCTCTTGTCATCAAAGCAAGGGCTTCATGTGTGAAGTGCAACCTCTTAATCTTCTTTGGCTGTAGCTCCAGCTCTGCCTGGTATGCTCTTTTGTCTCTCCCTCTGCCCCCACCCCTTCCTTCCACTTTAGTCATAACTCAGTCAGGGCTTTTCTCATCACCACAGTAGATCCCCACCTTACCCCCTACTTGTAGAGTGATATTTGTTCTGATTGTTTTATAAGTATCAAAAGATCTAGTGAAATTCACTCTGGTATGAGTTTATGTTCTAGGTGGGTAATACTAAATAAGCCCTTGCAGGGAAACAAAAAACTTATGAGAGACTAATACAATTGCAGTTTTGTAAAATAAAAAATGATCAATTTACACACTAGAAAATGTGACCTCTGCTCCCCTTACAGTGAAGAAATTGAGACTTACCAAAAAAAAACATGTTGTATCAGTGACCTGCATTGCAGGCAGACTTTTTACCATCTGAGCCACTGTGCTGTGCTGAAATCAACTATAGTTTAATTTAAAAATATAAATAAAATGAAATCACTTATCCTAACTACTCAAAGAGACTAATTGGAAGAGCAGATATAAACTGGACAGTAGAATGTGGGAGAAGTAATAAGGAGAACCTAGAAATAGATTATGAAGCACTACAAAATTTTTGGCTAAACTTTACCTTGCTCTTCTAGCCAATACAAACTCCAGTGTCAGCTCTGAAACACAGTAATGCCATGAGATTTCTTCCCCTCATAGTTCCTTGACCACTCTGCCACAATCTGTATTTCAGCCATACAGATTTACAGCTAAGTGTAACTGCTGCTTTTCACAACCCCTCAATCCAGACCACTAAAAGGATTCTTGTTTTTACTTAAGAGCAGCACGAATTCCTAATTTCCATCCTTTATTTTATTTTATTAGCATCAAAGAGAGCTAATTCCAAAGTCTTGATTCAATGTTCCCTGAAATAAAATACATTTAAAATTTATATAAACACACATACTTTAAATAATGGGTCTCCTAAATTTACATATTGAAATGGATATTTTCTCAAAGATTGGTAGTTTAAAACTTTTTTGAAAAGATTAACCATTTTTTTTCACGTGTTTTAAAATAGTATTCCATTAGTGGGAATTGATTTAATAAGTCAATCAAGAAGAACAATGAGACTATTTCAACAGAAACATCTCACATCAAGCATTGTATAAAAGAGCTACAATCATATTAAACAAAGCATATACACTGATTTACTCATTTGGTTTTAGTTGTATTATATGAAGAAAACCCCACATTTTCACAAATAAGTATATATACATGTTAATTGTTAAGAGTTTAAAAATAGTATCTCTTACAGTCTTAGTATACTTTATCATTACAGATGCCAGGAGAAGCTACATTCTGAAGGGTACACAAAAATGAATGTATCTGGTCTTATAAATTACTAATCTGTATGTATTTGAACACAGTGTTATTTTTGTAAACTTTTAAAATAAGTAGAGATCTCTTTTCAAACAGAATTGGGGAAAAAACCTGCAGGACTCATAAAGCACCTCTGCCAAACCTTGGGTGAGGAGCATACAAAGGAGTTTGAAAAGCATTGCTTTGGATGATCAAACACTATGGCAACCCACATTCCTATATGCAAATGCCATTCTTTTTTTTCAAGAAAACACATTTGTGGTATTTATAGATTCCTGCTTGATAACAGCGAAAGGTAAACTGTCATGGCTTTGTAAAGAATAGTGGAACTTTGAAAACAAAGATGTCTAAAGGCATTCTGATTAAAATAGCAATTTGATATAAGCTTTCTTATGTCTGATAAGATACAAAAGTGGATTTTAATGTTTTTAAATCTACGTTGAGATTTAATGTTCTAGAAGGAATGTTCAGAAGGAATATGCAGAAATGAAACTAAATGTAACAACTGCAGTGAATAAATGGATCATGTCACATATTTCATTACTTCAATCACTATACTTGTCTAATGTTTTCTTTTGAGATGCTGGGGCTGGGGGGAAAAGAACTGGCCCTGGATAAGAGTTAATAAACTAGTATGGCTATAATTACCTCATAAAGTTCAAACCAAACAGATATTCTTTCATTTTATTTTATTTTCAGTAAGTAATTAAAAGGCTTTAACAGAGTTTCTACAGATAAGCTGTGGCAGTGAACCAAATTTAAGAATCCATTATTTCATACTAATATTTCTTTAAAATTTTTAAAAGTAAGGAGAAATAATGGAGAGTTATCCGTCTAGTCAAGGCTATGGTTTTTCCAGTGGTCATGTATGGATGTGAGAGTTGGACTGTGAAAAAAGCTGAGTGCCAAAGAATTGATGCTTTTGAACTGTGGTGTTGGGGAAGACTCTTGAGAGTCCCTTGGACTGCAAGGAGATCCAAGCAGTCCATCCTAAAGGAGATCAGTCCTGGGTGTTCATTGGAAGGACTGATGAAGCTGAAACTCCAATACTTTGGCCACCTCATGAGAAGAGTTGACTCATTGGAAAAGACTCTGATGCTGGGAGGAATTGGGGACAGGAGGAGAAGGGGACAACAGAGGATGAGATGGCTGGATGGCATCGCTGACTGACTCGATGGACATGAGTTTGAGTGAACTCTGAGAGTTGTTGATGGACAGGGAGGCCTGGCGTGCTGCAATTCATGGGGTTTCAAAGAGTTGGGCATGACTGAGCAACTGAACTGAACTGATACTTTAAAGAAGAATGCTTTAAAAAAAAAAGGTACAAATGAACTTATTTACAAAACAGAAGTTATCAACAGAATTATGAATGTAGAAAACAAACTTATGGCTACCAGGGGATAAGCAGGGGGAGGGACAAATTGGGAGACTGGGACTGACATATAGACAATACTATATATGAAATAAATAACTAATAAGGACCTATTGTATAGCACAGAGAACTCTGCTCAATACTTTGTAATGACCTACATGGATCTAATGTAAAAGAGAGGGATATATGTGTTTGTATAACTGAATCACTGTGCTATACCCCTGAAACTAACACAACACTGTAAATCAACTCAATGCCAATAAAATTGTTCTTAGAAGAAGAACAGTGTCAGATGATAAATGCAGAAGGAATGATGAAATCTGAAATTATACTTTTATAAAATCCCCAGTTATAACTTGATTCAGGCAAGAATCATCAACCAGTGTTAAAACTATGTGAAATGATGCTGGGGAATAGGTTCTTTACATGATCTCAAAGTATAATGCCACATGTGTGTGTTAATCACTCAGTCCTGTCCAACTCTTTGTGACCCCATGGACTAGCCCACCAGGCTCCGCTGTCCATGGGGATTCTCCAGTCAAAAATATTGGAGTGTGTTGCCATGCTCTCCTCCAGGGGATCTTCCCAAGCCAGGGATCAAATCCAGGTCCTCTGCATTGCAGGCAGATTCTTTCGTCTCTGAGCTATCAATGAAAACCCATAATGCCACATATCATTTATTAATTGCAAAGAAAAATATGGAAGGTATCTTTTCAACCAAATGGTCACCCAGAAGATCACCAATAAAGGGACAAATTGATATCCACGTGCCTCACGCATATGATGCACAGAAACATCACCTAGTAGCATTTTTGATAAAAATATTTACTCTGAATCTAATTAGAGGGAAACAATTAAACAAATACAAATTGAGAAGCAGTCTATAAAATAACTGGTCAGCCCTCATCAAAATGTTAATGAAATGAAAAAAAAAAAAACTTTAAAGTCCAGGAACTGTCTAGATTAGGAAAGACCAGAAAGATATGACAAATAAACGTAAGACATGCTCTTCAATTGAATTCTAGAGAAAAGAAGTTATTAAAGGCATTCCCAAAGGGATTGTTGGGGAAATTTGAATATGGGTTTTAACTTAGATAATGGTATATCAGTGATAAATTCTCTGAGTTTTAAAATTGTACTGTGCTAATACTGGAGAATGTCCTTGTTCTTAGGAAATACACACTGAAGTATTTAGGGGTGATGACATATATTAGCAATAAGACTCAGAAAACAGTAAAAAGGAGAAATAAAAAAATACAAAGAATGTAGCAAATATGACAGTGTAAAGAATTAGAGAATCTGGGTGAGCGGTGCAAATATTCATTGTAATATTCTTGTGATGATTCTGTAGTATTGAAACATTTCAAAATAAGAAGTTATAGGAAATACTAAAATGTGGTAGTATGTTCCTCACTGAAAAAGACAAATTGGGTATAAAATAATTGATCAAGTCTGTTAATAAAAGTACTGACTGCCAAACATTCAATCTTGCTTTAACTCAGTTCAAATGGTTAACTTGTTATATACAAAAAGCATGTAAAATAGTTTGGGTGATTTTAATCAATTTCTTAAAATGTGGTAACTCAGAAATAAAATGATGCACTTGTATACTCACAATCTAATGTGACATTTTATAATTGGACTATATTAAAAACAAAACCATGAAATTGTTTTAGCAGCTATTTCAGCCAAGTCATCTGTTTAATACAAGTAATTTTTCCAAATGAAGGCCTTGCTTCATTTGCAAAAGTAATTCAACAGCGCCCCCCAAAAGTAATGAATATAGAGGTTTACACAATTTCATGAGACTTACTGATGTACTTTCCTGCTAGTTAATATCCATTCAACACCTCTAGATTTTTCTCCAACTTATTCACATTTCATAAATAAGAAATATATATTATAAATTGCTAGCTGAGAAAATCGAGATTTAGTGTTGTGTCATATCTTGATAGCAATTTGTATATTATGTTCATCCAATAATGGAATAGATCATAGACATTTTTCATTAGGTTCTTTTCAACGATGCAGGAAAAACATGTAAAACTGGCCTATTACCATTGATAAGGTCAAAAGAAAAAATCACGCCACAACTATTCAGAGCATCAAATGTTTCTAGATACTGTGTTTAAAGTAACAAGACTGTAATTAAATGAAGTGAAGGTGCTAGGATTGGTTAAAAATACTACTTTGGTATCAGAAGGTACACTCTATGGAAATTACCTCATCATAAAATAGGGATGCATTTTTGAAGAAGTATAGCTACAAAGAGTGATAGAAATCCTGTTAAAAATATAAGTACAGAGCAGAGAAAGGACTGGTCATCAGTACCAAACTACTAACAGTGGTTTATGTTAGCGTTATGAGGGTATTTTTTTTTAATTCCCTCTCCTTAACTACATTATCCAATTTTCTGAAACATATTACTTTTAGAATGAGAATAACAAACTTGAAAAGCATTTGCTTTCAATCATATTTTTGGTTTAAAACATATTTAAAGGAAACATGGCCTTTTGTATACAAACATCTGGCACTACTTAAAAACAAAAAACAAAACTCAAATTCTTAACTGTTACCATAGTATGAAAATACTACTCCAGAAACTCCCACCTCTGAGTTTATGTGACCTTATTTTGGAAGTAGGTGAATTCCTAACTTACAGAGTATACACAGTATTCAGCTAAAGAAAAGGAATTCAAATGAAATGAGAAAGGGAGACTATGGCCGTGCAGTTTAAAATGCAGATATTTTAATATTTAGACGGAAGATTGGTGATAAATCTCATGGTTTCTTGTGCCTTTTCATTAAAAGGGTGACTTTTAAATGTAGTCCATGGTCTGGGGGCCTGCTCAGAAGGCTGAGCTTTTACAACGTCGTAACTACACCTGGCCTCTGAACTGACCCTGAGGAATGCACGCGTGCGGGCATAGATTACTGTAAGCTCGTAGGAGCTGTGCTTCAGCACTTTCTTCCAAAAACTGTACATTAGGAACAACAGCGAGAGTCATGTCTTTGAACACTACTATAATAATGATTTCAATCTTCAGTGTGTGTTACACTTTACCAAGTGCTTCATAAATCCATTAGGATGGCAGGAGAGCTAGCTGCAGATAGAGACTTGGGTTCAGAAAAGATTGAATGCTTCACCCAAACCACTGGGCCATTAAGAGACAATGCCGTAAGCCAAACCCCAGGGCCTCTGAGACCAAATGCTCTATTTTACTACGTTATAATTCATGCTCTAAGCATGCATTTTGTGTGGTGGGTTTCCAATGGGTTTGATTTACTTAGTACACCAAGCTGTAAGAAAAACAACTGAAGAAAGATTCCAGGATGTTTCTCGTTTGTCTGATAAGAAGCTATTTTTGGAGTTTCCTGCATAATGAGGAAATAACAGGGGAGGGGGCTTCCCTTGTTCTTTTTAGTCACCTCTGTATGGGTATGGCAACCCCCTCCAGTATTCTTGCCTGGAGAATCCCATGGACAGAGGAGCCTGGCTGGCTACAGCCCATGAGGTTGCAGAGTCAGACACAACTGAAGTGACTTAGCGCGCAAGCACACGTGTATATAAGAATCACAATCACTATCAATAGTGTCACCACTAAAAGTAAAAAAAAACTATACACACACATAAACACGCATGCACACACACTGAGGTAAACGAGAATACGAGCATTTAGATCGGGTGTACTGTCAAGCGGCACTCACAGTTCTAAGGCCCTAAACTGTACAGCTGAAAAGCAATCAAAAAGCAGGCAGCACAATATGGAAAATTTAAAGCAAGTGGGAGAAGAGGAAGCTGAGGGGCCACTTAAATCTACGAGGACCTAAGAGAGGTGGCATGGGTGACGACGAACAATTGTTCTCAGTGGAAGTAGGAAACCTATCAAGAAAAAAGGGACCTGGATTGCAGTAGGAGAAGTTTAGTTTATTCTTGAAAAAAAATAAGATGTTAAGATGCTAGACTGCATTTCCAATGGAAGAAGATTTCTGTTCTTGAAAAGCGTTATGAAGCTGCTTTCTCATTTCACGTTAGATACAGTTCAGTGTCAGAGGCATTGTGAACATGTAGAGACTGAACACAAGAATGTGTAATTATTTCATTGTTGTTATACCCTAGTGTATTTTAAAATGTCCAAGGTGTATTAAGATACATTCTTTGCCCTTTGAGAGCTAATAAGCATTTTAATTACACGGTCTTAATTAAACAAAACTGTTTAATTAAAATAATTATAAAAGGCAAGAGTACATTAGAAAGTTACGTAAGAAAGAACTCATTATATAAAACTTGAAGAATCACAATGTCTAATGTCTAATCTAATTTTGACACAGGGAAAACAGCTTTAAGAAATTAAAGGCAGTATTTAAAAATGGGATCACTTCTAATATTTATGTTTGCTTTACAAAGCAGTAGTTCTCTTTCCTCATATTTAAGTTGCTCAGTACATTCTGTTTATCTGAGCTAATGTTACCCATTTTCAAATAGCTGCTTTGAAAGCACAAAGACCCTGTCTGCTCAGTCGTTTTTGGCCCATAGAACAACATTTACAAAGAGGCATTTAAGTCTGTGATAAAGTAGCTCTCCCACAGGCAGGGTTGTCTCTATCTTGTTGGTATGACTAGAAGCTTTCTCCAGCTGCTCGAAGATAATCTCCTATTAACAATCTATGAAGGACTAAAAAATAATGTCAGAAATAATAAATGCTGGAGAGAGTGTGGAAAAAAGGGAACCCTTGTACACTGTTGGTGGAAATTGGTGCAGCTACTATGGAAAATAGTTCCCCCCAAAACTAAAAATACAGTTGTCATATGATACAGTAATCCCACTCCTGGGCATATACCTGGAAAAATGTCAATTCTCATTCTAAAAACTACATGCGCCCCAATGTTCAAAGCAACACTATTTACAACAGCCAAGACATGGAAACAACCTAAATGTCCATCAAAAGATGGATGGATAAAGAAGGTGTGGTACCTAGATACAATGGAATATTAACCATTAAAAAGAACAAAATAATGCCATTTATAATGGACCAAGAGATTATCATGCTGAGTGAAGTAAGTCAGAGAAAGACAAATATGTGATATCATTTATATGTAGAATTGAAAACATTACACAAATGAACATATCTATGAAACAGAGACGCACAGACATAGAGAACAGACTTGTGGTTGCCCAGCGGTGAGAGTCAGGGAGGAGGGATGGACTGGAAATTTGGGATTAACAAATGCAAACTATTATATATAGAATGGATACATAATAAGGTCCTACTATATAGCAAGTTCAGTTCAGTTCAGTCGCTCAGTTGTGTCTGACTCTGCGACCCCATGAATCGCAGCACACCAGGCCTCCCTGTCCATCACCAACTCCCGGAGTTCACTCAAACTCATGTCCATCGAGTCAGCGATGCCATCCAGCCATCTCATCCTAGGTCGTCCGCTTCTCCTCCTGCCCCCAATCCCTCCCAGCATCAACGTCTTTTCCAATGACTCAACTCTTGGAACTATATATAGTATCCTGTGATAAACCATAATTGAAAAGAATATAAAAAAGAATATAGTTATGTATAACTGAGTCACTTTGCTGTGCAGCAGAAATTAACACAGCACTGTGAATCAACTACACTTCAATAAAATAAATTTTAAAAATAATAATAATGTTAGAGAAAGTAAGCAGCCACGGTGATGATGACTGTCCATAAATGCCTAGAATCCACCAAATTCTTACTCAGGTTTTGTTAAGAGGCCAAGCTCTGGACTCAGTCTGACTGGGTTCAAGTCCTGGTTCTCCTACTTAGTTGCTGTGCAACCCCAGATAATGTACTTGTCTTCCTAAGCCTCACTTTTCACATCTATAAAATGGGGGTGATGATTATCATGTTTTAAACTAGTTTTTACATGGAATTTGCTTAGCGTAATTCCTAGCACTTAGCTAAAGGTTAGCTATTATTACATGTTGAATATAACAGAATGAATCTTATATAGAGTATTAATTTGCTTGGGCTGTCATAACAAGAAAAAAGAAGAGAAAAGCAAAACTACAGAGTAGATGGCTTAATCAACTACAGTTTCCTTCCTCCCACTCTGCCAGCTAGGATTCCGAGATCACGGTGTCAGCAGGATTGGTCTCGCCTGAGGCCCCTCTCCTCAGCTTACAGATGGCCATCTTCCTTCTGTGTCCTCATGGGGTCTCCTCTGTGTGCTCCCCTGGTGTTTCTTCATCCAAATTTCCTCTTATAAGGATACCACTTAGACTGGATTCGGGCACACCCCAAAAGCCTCATTTTAATTTAATAATCTCTTTAAAGGCCCCATCTCCAAATAGTGATTCTCAGGTACTGGGAGTTAGGGTTTCAACATATGACTTTTAGGAACCACAATTCAGTCCATAATATAGGCCTTATCTGGTTGGGAAGATCCCCTGGAGAAGGGAAAGGGTAACCACTCCAGTACTCTGGCCTGGAGAATTCCATGGACTACATAGTCCATGGGGTCGCAAAGAGTCAGACAGGACTGAGTGACTTTCACTTTCACCTCATTCTAAGCAAAAACATTCCACACAATCAGAAAATCTGAAATCAATCTGAGGTAAAGTGTCAGTTCTCATAACTTCTCAACTTTCCAAAACAGAGGGAACCGATGCAATTTCATTCCACTTGGAGAGAACAGAGAGAGATACACAGATGCATACACACACTACGGCTAACTAGTATACAGGTGCCAATCACACTCTGTAAATCTGCTTTCCGGGAAGCAAATCACTCTGCCAAAAAAAACATCACTTTCAACAGAAATAAATGACCCACCTAAACTATACAAAGTAGTTACTACACTCAAAACACAAGAATTACATTGCATGAGCAATTACTTCCTCTTTAGATCACAAGTTCATTGAAGAAAGGAATCATGACAGGTTAGTAAAAATTTACAAACAGATCAGCATAAAAAATGAATTCAGAAAGCTTTTTGTATCTTTGATTGATGCTCTTAGAATTCATTTTTGTTTCCAATATTGTTTTGATAGGTAATTGTGGTTGCAACTCTAAGAGCACACGCAATGAATGCAATAATCCACCATCTGAAATATGGTGACCACAGTAAAAAAAATACTTTAAATGTTACTAGTAACATAACCCTTATTTAGCAGTGCCGGCCCACAAAGCATTAGGCTCAAAAAACATTTCATACAAGCACAAGACTGGCTACTAGGTCATGTTATGAACATCTGTTGACAACCAACAAAATATCAATACTTTGACCAGTATATACTACTCAGAAAAAAATCCCTGAAAAAAAAAAAATGATGTACAACCCTACAGAAATACACACAGAATGTAACTCAAATGGAAAAATGTGTGAAAGTGCTTTGAAAACTCTAAAGCACTTTATGAATCTAGTGCTGCTGCTGCTGCTGCTAAGTCACTTCAGTCGTGCCCGACTCTGTGCGACCCCATTAGATGGCAGCCCACCAGGCTCCCCCATCCCTGGGATTCTCCAGGCAAGGGTACTGGAGTGGGGTGCCATTGCCTTCTCCAATGCATGAAGGTGAAAAGTGAAAGGGAAGTCGCTTCAGTCGTGCCCGACTCTCTGTGACCCCATTAGATGGCAGCCCACCAGGCTCCTCCACCCATGGGATTGTCCAGGCAAGAGTACAGGAGTGGGCTGCCATTGCCTTCTCCAGAATCTAGTGCTGGTAGATTCATAAAGGTGGCATTTTTAAGATGATATTATTCTGCCCTTATCCTATTCAAAGGAGCTAATTCAACCAAACAGTCCTTTCCTAACAGAGAAGCATGAACAAGACATTTGATTAACTAAAATGAAAAACTGAATTGAACATGTGAGGAAAAGGCCAAAATTTAATACATAGTAAGAGCACCAAAGAATTGATGCGTTTGAACTGTGGTGTTGGAGAAGACTCTTGAGAGTCCCTTGGACTGCAAGGAGATCCAACCAGTCCATGCTGAAGGAGATCAGCCCTGGGATTTCTTTGGAAGGAATGATGCTAAAGCTGAAGCTCCAGTACTTTGGCCACCTCATGCGAAGAGTAGACTCATTGGAAAAGACTCTTATGCTGGGAGGGATTGGGGGCAGGAGAAGAAGGGGACGACAGAGGATGAGATGGCTGGATGGCATCACGGACACGATGGACGTGAGTCTGAGTGAACTCCAGGAGTTGCTGATGGACAGGGAGGCCTGGCGTGCTGGGATTCATGGCGTCGCAAAGAGTCAGACACGACTGAGCAACTGAAGTGAACTGAACTGAAGTTAAGGTAACCCTTTAATATCGATCACAATCTTACTGTGTCTAATTTTCCCCCTGTTGACAATGCTACCTGGATCTTGAAAGCACTGTCTCATGAGGAATATCCCTATGCTATGCCACTTGTTTTTTTAATGGTAACAGCAAATTTTACAAAAGGCTTTTAAAAGATATGTGGTATAGAGACCACACTATTTACCAACCAATACAAACATTAAAAAAACACTTCTCATATAATTATCTCATGCTCTATGGCTGATCAAAATTTTTGCCATAACTGAAAAGTAAAAAAATAAAATAAAATACAATACAATATAACTAACTTGCTTTAAATGTCTTATTCCAAGCATCAGATTTTACATGTATTCTTTTTACCTGATGATATACACAGAGAAATAATCTCAGTCAAGAGTTTTAACATGATCACAAGCTGAATTCACAGAAAATAAACCTGCAATGTAGAATTGCACATGAAAGGAATATCTTTCTGTTTCTAATATCAGAATACACTATAAAACATAACGACCTCATACTCATAAATATTAATACAACCAATTTACAAAATATATGTCTAAATGAAAGTCAATATTCATACTGTCTTTTCAATGTTTCCAAATACCCAAGGTAAGATAACTTGCTAATATTTTATAAATGACATTATCTTAGCATGCTTTAAACAATGAATTTAATCTGGCATGATGAAGTAATTCAATTTATGACAATGCACTGGAAGCAAAGGGACTGATAAGAAATTGTTCTAAAAATGAATGGAGGTTTAAATAATAAAACCTTTCAAAAAATATGCAGATATTTCCATACAAAACAAGTATAATACACAAGCCAGCTTGCAGTATCAAAACATAAGGAAATAGAAAAGAAGCTCCTCCTTAGCATTTAATGAATGTGAAATTAGAAAAGAACAGAAATGGAACTTTAATAGTGCTTGTGCTATTTTTAAAAGATCACTTATAAAGTATACCATCATTAAACAGCCTTAGGTCTTATTTTCACCTGATTACCAAATGAATTTCTACTTTATATATACTAGTTAAAAATAATTGCACTGGTTATTTTTATTTTGATTGAATTTAGATTTTTAACAAAATTGTCACCATCATAAAACCATATATTTTATAGTAGCAACTATCCAACAATTTTTAAACCTATAAAAAGAGAAAGCAACAAAAACAATCAAATTGGGGTACGAAGAAGCCACGTTTTATCAGGAAGCAGTTACTTCAAACTCCAATAATCAATGTTTTGTCTCCCCCTTCTGGGCAATATATTTTTTTTTTTTTTTTTTAAACAGCAAAGTAAGATTTGATCTTTTTTCACAGGATATATTCAAATAATTGGTGTGACACAAGTGTAACATTACATGAAGCAATCATAATGATACTATTCGATCAGTAAACCAATAAAACTTCAATTTTATAATGCAGTAGCAGCTTAACAGCCCACAAACACATACTGCCATGCTTAGTGGTATTTTACAGCTAGTGTAATTACTATTACAGCTATTATAATTACTAGCTTATAGGAAGAAACACATCTATAGCATTTTTAATTTATTAGTTTGAGCTTGGCTATAAGATTATACTTTTAACTGAAACATTCTCTCAGTACGAACTCCTTCAGCAGCCTAGGGAAACAAATTCATTTGGCTCTATTTTGAGAAAAGGGTCCTGCAATATTCGCTCCATCAGTGCCTAGGATTGCCATGCCCCAATTAGGGCAAAGAAACATACATGTGTACCTACCCTTCATCTATGATGGGACTTTCCTTTTGAATCAGATTATTTAAAAAACATTGCAAAAAGTACAAATACAACATTCTAATTACATGAGTTATATAGTTCAACAGCAATGTGCAGAGAATATATTTTAAATAAAGTAGGAGTTTGAAACAGAAACCCTAATTATAAAATTCTACTCAGTGCTACAAGTGCCAAAGAAACGGTTTTGCATGGTCATAACTTTCTTGTTGTTTCTGTGATGTTCCTGATTCCTCCTTGATTAACATGTCTAAACTGAACTCATCCTGACCTTGCCTTGCTCCTGATGTCTCTGGGAGTGCACACATGTGCGCTCAGTCCTGTCTGACTCTTTGTGACCCTATGGACTGTAGCCTGCCAGGCTCCTCTGACCAAGGGATTCTCCAGGCAAGAATACTGGAGTGGGTTGCCATGCCCTCCTCCAGGGGATCTTCCTGACCCAGGGATCAAACCCATGTCTCCTACATTTCCTGCATCAGCAGGCAGATTCTTGACTTCTAAGCCACCTGGGAAGCCCCTTGATATCTCCATAAAGGCTCAGATCACCACTTCTTCAGGGGCTCCCTGTCACTCAAACAGTCCACAGTCTCCACCTCCATTTGGTTTTAACCAACCACTCTCCAGTTCAGGGTCTTATTACTTAAACTACAGCAACTTTTCCTTCTTGATCTCCCTGCCCCAGTCTCTAACCTCTCCAGTTTCCCCTGCACCATTAATCTTCCCCAAATGCAGCTTGAATTTTGTCATTCCATTGCTCAAAACTGTGCAGGATTCCTCACTGACTGTTAAAGTGCCAACTCCTTGGCATGTCCCTCCTAAAATGACCTTAACCTACCTTTCCACATTTACAATCCCCTGATATGCTTAACCCATGTTTTCAGTCACCTTGACGAAATACCCCCGTAAACAGTCGCCTTTTTGTTTTTCTTCAAATGCTCAAGGCACACTCCTGCCGCAAAGCTGGGCCACTTGATGCTCTCTCTTAGATATCTGCACTGGCTCTCCCCAGTCTCATTCATGTCTCTGTTCAGATGTCATTTGCTCAGAGAACTCACCTATCTAAAATAAAACAGTACATCCCTGATCACACTTGGTTTGCTCGCATTGCTTTTTCACCTTCATAGCACTTAACACTACCTGCCATTATATTTGATATGTGTCTTATTGTCTGCCTCCCCAAGTAGAAATATAAGCTCCGTGAGGAATAATCTGTATGGTTCATCATCTGAGCACTTAGAATAGTGCCTGGTCCATAATAGGTGGGCAGTAACTTTCTGTCCAAGAAAACAAAGAATCTGTGGCTAGAAACATTAACAAGGTCTTGAATGGAACAGTGCTGAATCAGGGATTTAAATCCAGGTCTTGATGATGCTAAAACAAACACTATCCCAAAACACACCCCACTGCTTACCCAAGGCTTTCAACTATTTCTGCCATTAAGTTACTTTATATTTAACATTGTTAGGTCTGGTCATTATAATTCTATTTTCCAATTACCATACATAATCATGTCAATTCTTATCCTTTTTGTTCCCCCACCGAAGAATGGTTCTTTTTCCACCCATGGATAAATTATTCCTGGCTTGCAGTGAAAGCTGTTTTAGCTGATTCCTAAATCTGTTTCAGGCAATGTGTTATTAAATTATAAAAACCATTTCTTTTGTTTCAAAAAGGTTGCAACACTTACAACTAGAAGCCATTGAAAAAGTCACTCAGTTCTTTCCATCTCTATCCTATTTTATCCTGTTCTCTTTTGCTATTTTAAGATATTGACATGAAAATATTCTATCTTTTCATAGATAATATCTGTAACAAATCTTCAACTATTTTAATAAACCTTTAAAATAGCTGTCAATATTATTTTGAGACCACATATGAATTTTAAATTTTTTCAAAGCGCAGCAATAATCTATACCATGTAACACATAGCTTTCAATAAACAGGCAAAACATTCTCTTTCTTATATTCAGTTGAATCCTTCCCATCATTCTTGACCCAGAATAAA
>SJYQ01006325.1:53676-65751 GCA_006410935.1 Redunca redunca
TGAAAACTCGGCCCAAAAAAAAAAAAAAAGGCAGCTCAAAGTCTTATTTTATTTTATGTCTGTCATATCATGCATTTCATAGAATTTAATACAGTTAACCAAAAAATCTAACTTAGACCTATTTGCAAGAATCTTCATATGTTAAATACATTAAATATAAACAATAAACTTCAAAACCATCCTGAATTGAGTATTACTATCCTCATTGTATCGACAGGGAAACTGAGGTGCAGAGACAGTAAATAAATTATTTAAGGTCACATAGTTAGTATGTGGAGAAGGCAGTGGCACCCCACTCCAGCACTCTTGCCTGGAAAATCCCATGGATGAAGGAGCCTGGTGGGCTGCGGTCCATGGGGTCGCTAAGTCAGACACGACTGAGCGACTTCCCTTTCACTTTTCACTTTCATACATCGGAGAAGGAAATGGTACCCCACTCCAGTGTTCTTGCCTGGAGAATCCCAGGAACGGGGAAGCCTGGTGGGCTGCCGTCTATGGGGTCGCATGGAGTCGGACACGACTGAAGCGACTTAGCAGCAGCAGCAGCAGTTAGTATGTAGCAGAGTTGGAATCTGAGTTCAGGTCTATTTGCCTCTGAACCCATGACCTTTACTAAAATTTGAATCCCTTCATAGGGTCTATACCATGGACATAAAAAGACAGACCCACTCAGTAATAGAGAGCATTAATTCAAGGACATACATTATTATTATCTAAAGTAATATACTTGTATAAAAGAGGCCCTCAAAGAACGTACAGTGTTATAGAAACTATAAAATAGAGTAGAAGGTGATTCCAGAAGAGAGTTAAAAATGAAGTGCTATCTAAGTTCAGATAAAGTACTAGGAGAAAATCTGGGAGTGGGGAAATCGAGATGGGGAGAGGTCAACAGGACAGAATTCATGAAACAGCTGAGGATGGAGAGACTGTTGACAAAGGAAAGAAAACTTTCAAAGCAAAGGGGAAAAAAAAAAAAAAAAAAACGGGTCCAATGAGCCAAGTCAGAAGCAAGATTGCTTGAGGGTAAGTGGGCAGTTATGTTCAGGTGACAGCCTGATGGTAAAGTAAATTTCTAAAAAAGAATAGTGAAACTGTGTCTGAGATCAGGAAGACCTCAAATGCCTCCAACTGTGCCTCCAATCAACACCAGAATGATAAAAGGAAGATAGGGTGATGAAGACCTGGTTCATTACATATTCCAGCTTTATAATTTCAGTCTGGCTTCTACATCACTCAGTTTTTGACCAACGTATATGGTCTTTTAGGCAAAAAAAAACACTTAAAGTAGCTATTGTAGGATTTTTTTCTCTCTCAAACACTTCTAGCATGTGTGCCTGCCTACTCAGTCGTGTCTGATTTTTTTTTGTGACCCCATAGACTGTAGCCAGCCAGGCTCCTCTGTCCGTGGGATTCTCCAGGCAAGAATACTAGAGTGGGTTGTCATGCCCTCCTCCAGGGGATCTCCTGCACTGGCAGGCGGCTTATTACCAGCTGAGCCACTGCAGAAGCCCTGTTTTAGGTCAATGAGACTGTGAAAAATAAACCCTTTTGAACCTGATTTACACCTGGTGATTTTTAATTTTTTTTCTCTCCTCTCTAGTTTCAACAAACAACAACACATCTTCCTCCTGAAGGCACCTTCCCACCTACACTCTAGAATTAATACCCTCATCAATTCTTCTAGAAACCAATGCTTAGAGTTTGTTCCCTGTAATTCAGGATTTGCCTACTCCAATATAAGTAGCAGCACACAGATAAAACAATGGGTATAAAATCATTTCTACTGCAGATCCAACACCTGTCTCATTATGGTGTCTTTTAAAACACCCTTGGACAAAACTGTTCACTGACATAAGCAGCCATTTTGCACCCTTTCCTATATTTCATATTTTAGGCCCTATTTTTAATCTGTTTTCCTGTTTACCTTCCCCATTAGACATAGCATTTTGGGAGCACAAGCTATGTTCACTGCAGAAAATGTAAAATTTGCATCTTTAATAAAAAGTGCTAAATATTATAATATTTATAATATATATTATATTAGAGCTATATACATGGGGCTATGGAAAGGAAGGAGCTATCTAAGACGCCTTCTCCTTTAAAGACTGACAGAAAGCTTAATCTTGATGGATATGTAGGAGCTTGCTTGGCACACTCAAGAAGAGAAAGGCATTTGGGCTCAAAGCAACAGAATGTGCTTGATTTAGAGGAATTAAAGCATAGGATGTTGGGGGAGGAACAAGATGACAGAGAAGTAGGTGGACGTGGAGTATGTCACTCTCCACGCATACATCAGGAATACACCTTCAGACACAGAAGTGCTTGCAGAACACCAGCTGACAGTGGACAGGAGTACCTGACCACAGGAAAAGAATATACACAACCATGCAAAACTCAGCAGGATGAAGGAACTAGGGGGAAAAACAGTAGTGTTAGTAGGACTCGAGCTACCCTTGGCAGGTGGGAGAATGGAAACAGGGGTCCAATCTCCACAACGAGGGCAATTGTCTGAGTCAGAAGAGAAACTTATATTTAAGGCTGAGAGTGAGGCAGCTGATCTCTGGCAGGCTACATGGAATGAGAATCAGACCGTCCTAGCCGCAGCCTTACGCACCCCAGACAGGGATGCAGGTCCCCTAGAAGGCGCAGCAGCTGGGAGCTGGAGCACAGGGGTTGCAGAGCAAGGCCAGGGCAAGGGCTGCAGTTGACTGCTGGGAGAGGGACTGCGGGGATATAAGGGAGGCGACTGCAGTGGGAAATGCCTGTGGAGGGAAGCCAGGCAGCCATAGAAACCATGAGTCACACGTAGCGGGTGGAGCCATCACCGGAGCCTCTCTCTTCCAACCAGGCAGCATCTGGCGGCTGAACAATAGCGAGGCTGGCCCATCAAGCGCCTGACATGTGGAACAACCGAGTAGGACCTCACCCAGGGTGCCCCTTAAAATGGCTGACGCGCTGAAGCACAGAGTAGGACTCCACCCAGGGTGCAGCTGCAGGTGCCTGATGTGCCGACCTACACAGGAGGACCTAGGCAGGGCGCCCCTTTAAGTGCCTGATGCACCAATCTACAGAGCAGGACCCCAGCCAGGGGCCTCTCTATGTGCCTGATGTGCTGAACTATAGAGAAGGACCCCAGGCAAGGGAACCCTCTAAGGGCCTGAACCGGTGGAGCTATGGAGGAAGACTAGCCAATGAGGCCTTCTGATTGCCAGTTACCAGAGGCTCAAAAAAAGACTCTGATAGGGCCATAACTCCTGTGGCTGAGGCAGTCTGTGTCCCTGCATACTTGGTCAAGTTACCCCCAACTCAACCAGCTGTGCCACCTTCACACTCAACCCTCACTGGGGCAAAGCTGCCACAGGCTAAGTCTTGTGTCTATACATGTGGGAAGGCTTCGCGAGTGTCTAGCTCTTTGCGACCCTGTGAACTGTGGCCTGCCAAGCTTCCCCGTCAATGGGGTTCTCCAGGGAAGAATACTGGAGTATATTGGCCAATATTGGTTGCCACACCCTTGTAGAGCACTATATTTCCTGCTGCCCCAGCTGCCAACTCCTCTGAGAACCTGGTGCTGCCAAAACCCCTGCAACCTAAGCAGCTGCACCACCTCCACAGCCACCCCTCACTGGGGCAGACACAAGTCCTCCAGAACAGTCTCAGGAACAAAGCCCAGTGGACGACCCACATGCACAGGGAGAAATAAAACCACAACTGAAACCCAGGGGCAGTGTGGCTAAAGAAGAAGAGCCAAAACCTTCCCACCAGCTGTGCAAGCTGCAGATTAAACCCACAGGATCAACTAGGCAGACGCTGTATCTATGGAATATACAAAAGGATACTGAGAGCACTCTCTCTCTCTCTCACACACACACACAAACGCACTAGTTCTCATAGCTGTGGACATTGGAGGCAAGAACACACAGGAGTAGAACCAGATGAGAATGCAAGCTGCCCACACAGCAGGTCCACAGACCAGTGCAGCCTTGGAGGGCATTGCAGGGAGGAAAGGTGGACTGTGACTCCCAGAGAGGAAAAGGTCACTGACAGCAGTGACTCAAGAAAAATATTTACTATTTTTATATTTTTACTTTCTTCTTTTGGGGTTTTCTTTCTTTCTTTCTTTCTTTTTTTGTGACCTTCTTTTCCTCTGTTGTAGTTGTCGATTTTATTAGCACTATGATCTTTTGAGTTTCTTTTCTCAATCACATTTTTCATTGCTGTTATAAAGGTCTGCCTTCACACTGGCCTTTTGCAGTCCTGTGGAGTTTTCCTTGTTTTTCTTCTTATTTATTTATTTATATTTTAATTTAATATTTAAATGTTTTAAACCTATTATTCTTTCTACATTTATTCCTCTGTATGCTTTTCCTACTGTTCCCCCCCTCGCAGATAACCTAAGTAAATACGTCTCCTTTATCTACCTCTCTTTAAGCCTGCATTTCTACTCTTTCTTCCCTTTCTTTTTCTCACCATATTTGTTAGTTTTGTTTGCATTGTGATATTCCCCAGTTGGTATGTTGCTTTATTTTTGCTCCAGTTTGTGCTTTAGTTTTGTACTTAACTGGTAGATATCATTTTTGGTTTGCTTTGTTCCCTGGGTCAATCCACTGTACTTTATTTTTGTTGGACTGTTTTGATTTTGCTTATGGGTGTATATAAGAAGGTGATGTATATATGAGGAGTATACAAGAATATATGTATGTATATAAGAAGGATGTATATAAGAAGGCGATGGCACCCCACTCCAGTACTCTTGCCTGGAAATTCCCATGGATGGAGGAGCCTGGTGGGCTGCAGTCCATGCAGTCACAAAGAGTCAGACATGATGAGCGACTTCACTTTCACTTTTATGGGTGTATATGTATATGTGTATATTCCATTATTTTAATCATTATTTGCCTGATTCTGTAACTGCCATTTTTCTGGAGTTCATCTTTGGTTTCCTGTTGTTGTATATTTGTTTCAATCCCATTTAATTCCATAACAAACCACCTATCAAATCTCTGTACCTGGCCAGAGATAAAGCCCTGAGCCTTTGGAATGGGAGCACTGACTCCAAGACCCTAGACTACCAGAGAACTCCTAGTCCTAGGGAGCATCAAATAGTGAGAACGCCCACAAAGACAACCACTGGTATATAAGACCTGGCATCACACAACTGCCAGTAGCACCCTGTGCAGGACACCTCATCCAAACAACAAACAAGACAAAAATGCAAACCCAATCATCAGCAGACAGGATTGCTACCTCACTCAGCCCTGCCCACCAGAGGAAAAAAAAAATCATCACAAATCTCACCCTACAGGAAGCTTACATAAACCACTGGACAAACCTCATGAGGGAAGAAACCAAAAGAAAGAAAGAATTCAACCTTGAAGGCTGGGAAAAGGAGACCTCAAACATAGTAAGTTAAAAAAAAATAATGAAAAGGTAGAGAAACACTGCAAAAATGAAGGAATAGACTAGAAACACACAAGTCCAAATAAATGAGGAGGAAATAGGCAAACAACCTGAAAACAATTTCAGAATAATAATTGCAAAGATGATCAAAAACCTTGAAAATAGAATGGAGAAAATGCAAGAATCAATTTAAAAAGACCTACAAGAATTAAAGAATGAACTCAGAGACAAACAACACAATTACTGAAAATAAAAATACTCTAGATCAATAGCAGAATATCTGAAGCAGAAATATGGATCAGTGAACCAGAACATACAATGCTCGAAATAACTTCTGAAGAGCAGAATAAAGTAAAAACAATGAAAAGAACTGACATAGTCTCAGAGGCCTCTAAGACACTGTTATACATACCAACATTTGAATTATAGGGTTCCCAGAAGAAGAGAAAAAGAAAGGGTATGAGGTAATTTTTTAAAAGATTATAGTTAAAAATTTCCCCAACATGGAAAGGGAATTAGTGAGTCAAATCCAACAGTCACAAAGAGTCCTATACAAGACAAACCCAAGGAAAAACATGCCACTTCAGTTCACTTCAGTCGCTCAGTTGTGTCTGACTCTTTGTGACCCCATGAATTGCAGCATGCCAGGCCTCCCTGTCCATCAAAATCTCCCGGAGTTCACTCAGACCCACGTCCACCGATTCCGTGATGCCATCCAGCCATCTCATCCTGGGTCGTCCCCTTCTCCTCCTGCCCCCAATCCCTCTCAGCATCAGAGTTTTTTCCAATGAGTCAACTCTTCGCATGAGGTGGCCAAAGTACTGGAGCTTCAGCTTTAGCACCATTCCTTCCAAAGAAATCCCAGGGCTGATCTCCTTCAGAATGGACTGGCTGGATCTCCTTGCAGTCCAAGGGACTCTCAAGAGTCTTCTCCAACACCACTGTTCAAAAGCATCAATTCTTCAGCGCTCAGCTTTCTTTTTAGTCCAACTCTCACATCCATACATGACCACTGGAAAAACCATAGCCTTCACCAGATGGACCTTTGTTGGCAAAGTAATGTCTCTGCTTTTCAATATGCTATCTAGATTGGTCATAACTTTTCTCCCAAGGAGTAACGGTCTTTTAATTTCATGGCTACACTCACCATCTGCAGTGATTTTGGAGCCCAAAAAAAATAAAGTCTGACACTGTTTCCACTGTTTCCCCATCTATTTCCCATGGAGTGATGGGACCAGATACCATGATCTTCGTTTTCTGAATGTTGAGCTTTAAGCCAACTTTTTCACTCTCCACTTTCACTTTCATCAAGAGGCTTTTTAGTTCTTCTTCACTTTCTGCCATAAGGGTGGTGTCATCTGCATATCTGAGGTTATTGATATTTCTCCCAGCAATCTTCATTCCAGCTTGTGCTTCTTCCAGCCCAGCATTTCTCTTGATGTACTCTTCCTATAAGTTAAATAAGCAGGGTAACAATATACAGCCTTGATGTACTCCTTTTCCTATTTGGAACCAGTCTGTTGTTCCATGTCCAGTTCTAACTGTTGCTTCCTGACCTGCATATAGGTTTCTCAAGAGGCAGGTCAGGTGGTCTGGTATTCCCATCTCTTTCAGAATTGTCCACAGTTTATTGTGATCCACGCAGTCAAAGGCTTTGGCATAGTCAATAAAGCAGAAATAGATGTTTTACTGGAACTCTCTTGCTTTTTCCATGATCCAGCAGATGTTGGCAATTTGATCTCTGGTTCCCCTGCCTTTTCTAAAACTAACTTGAACATCTGGAAGTTCACGGTTCATGTATTGCTGAAGACTGGCTTGGAGAATTTTGAGCATTACTTTATTAGTGTGTGAGATGAGTGCAACTGTGCAGTAGTTTGAGCGCTCTTTGGAATTGCCTTTCTTTGGGATTGGAATGAAAAGTGACCTTTTCCAGTACTGTGGCCACTGCTGAGTTTTCCAAATTTGCTGGCATAATAAGTACAGCACTTTCACACCATCATCTTTCAGGATTTGTAATAGCTCAACTGGAATTCCATCACCTCCAATAGCTTTGTTCTCAGTGATAAATTCACAGTAACACAATAATGGTAGGAGACTTTAACGCCCCACTTACACCAGTGGACAGATCATCAAAACAGAAAATTAACAAGGAAACACAAGTCTTAAATGATATATTAGATGAGACAGATCTCATTGATATCTTCAGAACATTCCATCCAAAAGAATACACTTTCTTCTCAAGTGTACATGGAACATTCTCTAGGACAGACTACATCCTGGGTCACAAAGCAAACCTCAGTAAATTTAAGAAAACTGTAATCATATCATGCATCTTTTCTGACCACAATGCTATGAGACTAAATATTAATTACAAAAAAAAAACTGTAAAAAACACAAACACATGGAGATTAAACAATATATTTCTAAATAACGAATAGGGTACTAAAGAAATCAAAAGGGAAATCAAAAAGTTCCAAGAAAATAAATGACAATGAAAACACAACTCCTCAAAATCTATGGGATACAGCAAAAGCAGTTCTAAGAGCGAAGTTTATAATAATACAATCCTACCTCAAGAAACAAACAAACAAAACACTGGATAGACAACCTAAATTTCCACCTAAAACAACTGGAAAAAGAAGAACCAAAAAAACCCCAAAAGTAGTAGAAGGGAAGAAATCATAAAGATCATAGCAGAAATAAATGATAAATGAAAAAGAAAAAAGAAAATTAGTAAAGATTAATAAAACTAAAAGCTGGTTCTTTGAGAAGATAAAATTGACAAACCTTTAGCCACACTTCTTAAGAAAATAAGAAAGAAGAATCAAATCAATAAAATTAGAAAATGAAACAGGAGAGGTTACAACAGACAATGTAGAAATACAACAGATTACAAGAAACTATTATGAACAAGTATATGGCAATAAAATGGATAACCTGGAAGAAATGAACAGAATCTTAGTAAAGATCATTCTTCCAAGACTGAACCAGGAAGAAATAGAAAGTATGAACAAATCAATTACAAGCACTGAAATCAAAACTGTGCTCAAAAATCTCCCAAAAAACAAAAGCCCAGGGCCAGATGGCTTCATAGGGGAATTCTACCAAACATTTAGAAAAGAGCTAATGCCTATACTTCTAAAATTCTTTCAAAAAAAACTGCAGAGGAAGGAACACTTCCAAACTCATTCTATAAGGCCACCATCACCCTGATGCCAAAACCAGACAAAGACAACACAGAAAAAGAAAACTAAAGGCCAGTATCACTGATGAACATAGATGCAGAAAAAGCCTTTGACAAAATTTTAAGACACTGATGAAAGGAATCAAAGATGAAATAAACAGATAAAGATATAGTCCATGTTTCTGGGAAGGAAGAATCAATATTGTGAAAATGACTATACTACCAAATGCAACCTACAGATTCAGTGTGATCCCTATCAAATTACCAGTGGCATTTTTCACAGAACTATAACAAAAAATTTCACAATTCATATGGAAATACAAAAGACCCTGAATAGCCAAAGCAGTCTTGAGAAAGAAGAATTAAGCTGGAGGAATCAACCTTCCTGACTTCAGATTATACTACAAAGGTACAGTCATCAAGACAGTATGGTACTGGCACAAAAACAGAAATATAGACCAATGGAATATGATAGAAAGCCCAGAAATAAACCCGTGCACCTATGGGCACCTTATTTTTGACAAAGGAGGAAAGGATAAACAATGGGGCAAAGACAGCCTATTCAATAAGTGGTGTTGGGAAAACTGGACACCTACATGTAAAACAATGAAAGTAGAACACTTCCTAGCACCATACACAATGATAAACTCAGAATGGATTAAAGACCTAAATGTAAGACAAGAAACTATAAAACCCTTAGAGGAAATCATAGGCAGAACACTCAACATAAATCAAAGCAAGATCCTCTATGACCCATGTCCTAGAGTAATGTAAATAAAAACAAAAGTAAACAAGTGGGACCTGATTAAACCTAAAAGCTTTTGCACAGCAAAGGAAACTATAAACAAGGTGAAAAGACAACCCTCAGAATGAGAGAAAATAATAGCACATGAAACAACTGACAAGGGATTAATTTCCAAAATATACAATCAACTCATTCAACTCAAAAGCAGAAAAACACACAATGCAATCAAAAAGTGTGAAAAAGACCTAAACAGACATTTTTTCCAAAGAAGACATACAGATGGCTAACACATGAAAAGATGCTCAACATCACTCATTAGAGAAATTCAAATCAAAACCTCAATGAGATATTACCTCCCACCATTCAGGATGGCCATCATCTAAAAGTCTAGAAATGATAAATGGTGGAGAGGGTGCAGAGAAAAAGGAATGCTCTTGCACTGTTGGTGGGAATGTAAATTGATATAGCCACTTTGGAAGATGGTATGGAGATTCCTTAAAAAGCTAAGAATAAAACCACCATATGACCCACCAATCCCACTTCTAGACACATATACCCCAATGTTCATTGCAGCACTATTTGCAATAGCTAAAACATGGAAGCAACCTAGATGTCCATCGACAGATTAATGTATAAAGAAGTTGTTGTATTTATACACAATGGAATATTACTCAGCCATAAAAAGGAACACATTTGAGTCAGTTCTAATGAGGTGGATGAACCTAGAGCCTATTATACAGAGTGAAGTAAGTCAGAAAGAGAAAGACAAATATTGTATACTAACACATATATATGGAATCTAGAAAGATGGTACTGAAGAATTTATTTGCAGAGCAGCAGTGGAGAAACAGACACAGAGAACAGACTTATGGACACGGGGAGAGGGGAGGAGAAGGTGAGATGTATGGAAAGAGTAACATGGAAACTTAATATGCAAAATAGCCAATGGGAATTTGCTGTATGTCTCAGGGAACTCAAACAGGGGCTGTGTATCAAACTTGGGGGTGGAATGGGGAGGGAGATTGGAGGGAGTTTCAAGAGGGAGGGGACATATGTATACCTATGGCTGATTCATGTTGAGGTTTGACAGAAAACAACAAAGTTTTGTAAAGCAATTACCCTTCAATTAAAAAATAAATAAATTTTTTTCAATTTTATTTTATTATTATTATTATTTTTACTTTTCAATATTGTACTGGTTTTGCCATACATCAACATGAATCTGCCATGGGTGTACACATGTTCCCAATCCTGAACATTAACATTTCTTTTTTTCAAATAGGATGTTAACGAACTGCCAAGTGTTCTCATACAGACAGGGGATAGGTGCATGTAAGAGTGCAGCTAGAGGTGAAATCAGAAAAGATCACAAAGAGAATGGGAGCCATCTGAAAGTCTGAGGGGGTAGCAGCAGCATTTCTGGTAACCATGTAGAGCATTCGTGGGTGAGTGTGAGAGCAAAGACTAGGAGAGTATTGAGGAGGCTACAACCATCACAGGAGTGTTAGATGATGGGTCTGAAATTAGGGGAGAGAACTGAGAGTTATTTGGAGAAACAACCAACAGAACTTGATAACTGATTATGGAGAAACTGGTAATCTTGCAGTGGCTTCTGGCACAGGTCATCGGATCGTTTATGTTGTCACAGCCAGAAATATAGGCTGGTTCTGGCCCACATTACAATAAGCTCTAGATTCATTTATTGTCCCAAACTCTGTTATTTAACCCTTTCCTTCTACACCTAAGCCTCCAGTTTAACACAGGGCCTCACTGACTCTCACACGTCTCCTAGCTAGCCCCCTAAACAAACCTCTATTACAATCCAGTATTTCTCAAAGTGAGCTCTTTATTCTAACTAATCAGGATGTCCTGTGGTGCTTGATAAAAATGCAGGATTTGTGGCCTATTCCAGACCCCATGAGGGACGAAATCTGCATTTTGATACTTTCAACTTTGAGAACCATTAGCCTGATCCAGCCTACCTACTACTATCCAATTTATTTTTCTTAAACTCTGCTTTCCTCATGTCACTTGCTTGCTCAAACTGATTTCTAATCTTCTACCTGGACTTTAAGATCTTCTTTTAACTTGATTTTTGAATCTTTCAAATATACATTTTTGTTCTGTACAAAATCAACCTCATTTCTCATTTCTTCCTTCTCGCCCAACTGCCGTACCCTCTCCCAAATACAATTTGGTTCTCTTTCCAAGTTTTTGCATTGAATATTACTTTCACAATCTGAGAGCTTTTCCATCATTTCCCCTCCCCCATCAAATCACAACCACCATATCCTGAAAGTCTAGAAATTTGCATGGATTTTTCTCTAATTACTCTAACCCACCTTATGCCTCCTGCCTAATACATAATATTGCTATGGCACAATTAACAGGCACAATTTAATGTTTGATTATTTCAACATATATTACTGCAATGATAAGGTTTTATTCTTATTTTCCAGTCATTAGTGCACCTAGCACAGTTCTTGGTACCCAATAAGCACTAAAGAAATATTTGCTGATTTTGGAAATCATCCCTAAAGATGGATGGCATTTTCCCCCCAATGTCACATGAATCTGTTAGGCAGGTAGAATGGGAAACAGGAGCCCAGAATGGCGGCGGCCAAAAGATAAGGCAGGGAAAACCCACAAAAATAGAACAAAGGAAGGTTCAAGGGCCAGAGTGAGGATCTCAGGTAGAACAAACAACACTCCAGGCTAGCCCAATTTACATAGGGCAGGCCCAGGGCGG
>SJYQ01006325.1:75601-95821 GCA_006410935.1 Redunca redunca
TGTGTGTGTGTGTGTGTGTGTGTGTGTGTGTGTGTGTGTGTGTGTAGAAATATTCTATCTAAATTAATCAGAATAAATTATCTTATGTTGAATAATCTGGGCTATTGAAGTAACTCAAGTAATAATAATAAGAGTCCAAACTAAGAGGGATGGTAGATTGGACAGAAGGAATAAACAAAAGGAACCTGTAAATATTACATGAAGACACTACTCTCTCTTTGAGGCTAAAGTATACCTACCAGTTTCAATCTATCTTCACATGACATAGTTAAGCATCTCCCTCAAATACCCTGTGGTTTGATAAATCCAAGGAAGGAAAGGATTTCCACATTCTTCACCTTGAAATACTATACTCCTCAATTCAGCCTCTGATTTTACGACTTTATTGGCAAGTACATCATTCTGCTAAATCATATTTTGTTTCCATCGAAACCTCTAAATACTGCTCATATATGCTAGGCTATGTCTCTACCATCTCATAACATTCTGGTTAAATTATAGTCTCCTGCAAATAGCATGAATCTGTATCCCCAAGTAGTGTCAACTCTGAAACACTGACAAGATTGAGTGTCTGTGCTTGTACACTCCGCAGTCAGGCCTTAGAGTGTGGTAATGCCACCGCTGGCGATCTCTACGTAGAGAGTCTGCTTGCTTTGCAGTGACATTTTTTTTAATTGAAGGATAATTGCTTTACAGAGTTTTGTTGTTTTCTGTCAAACCTCAACATGAATCAGCCATAGGTATACATTCTATGTTACCATATACCTCCAATTCAATTTTTAATGACACAGGGCAAAGATCATGCTATCAAGAGTAGAATCATGGAGGCAGGCAGGATAATAATGAGAATATGGAGAATACAGGTCTCAGAGGAATGTCAAGATTAAGTGCGATCATGCACCCAAGCCTGGTGTATATTAGCTAGCCATCAAAGAATGCTTGTGTTATTATTCATGTTCATGTTATTATTACTTCCCTAGTCTCATTTCTTTCATTACCACTGTTCATCTTACCCCTTGTGTTTGAATAACACAAGATTATTCATCATTTTTCTACACACGCTATGCTCTTACAAATTTCCATTACTTTGTTCATGATGCTGTTCTCTCTGCCTAGAATGCTGTTGACTTCACCACCCTCTCCCTCTGTTAACTCCCATCTCCTCCCACCCTCCCCAAATCCATATCAGGCTAACTCATATACCTCTGCTAATTCTTCAGATTTCCCTGAAAGCACCACATTTAGAAGTGACCATCTTCCTGCTATTCTTCCATACTAATTTCCTATATTATAGCACTTAAAATGAAACTCTATAATAAATCCATCTACCTTAAACTATAAACTGAGGGCCAAAACTAGGTTCTTTTTTTTTAATCTTTGTATTGCCAAGCAAAGAGTATGCAATCCTGGAATGCACCAAGCATTTAATAAATATTTTCTGAACCAATGTGATATTTAGGAATTTTTCTCTAAATACTTTAATTTGCTTTACGGCCACAAACATTTTTATACCTATAAATCTGCTGCATAGGTTGATTGGGAATAGGTACCATTCACACGAACAGAGGAAACCATAATGACTTATCTTATTCTTATACAAAGCAGCAGCGTACTACTAATTAGGCAGCTAATACTTCCAAATCATTAAGTCCAGCTTTATAATAGAGTCATAAAACTAAATAGAGCAATATTCATAATTCAATACTAATCTGAACAACGTAACAATATGAAACTATACTAAACACACTGAGTTTTTTTTTAACTTTTATTGAAATATAGTTGATTTACAATGTTGTATTAGTTTCAGGTATACAGTAAAGTGATTCGTTTTATAAATATATATATGTATATATATATATACACACCCACACACTTTTCAGATTCTTTTCCATTATACTTTATTACAAGATATTGAGTATATTTCCCTGTACTATACAGTAGGTCTTTGTTGGTTATCTATATTATATACAGTAATGTTAAACAGATTGAGTTCTTATTGTACACAGAACACAAAAGCAAGCTTTTACTG
Organism: Redunca redunca; assembly: GCA_006410935.1. Lineage (NCBI taxonomy): Eukaryota > Metazoa > Chordata > Mammalia > Artiodactyla > Bovidae > Redunca > Redunca redunca. Next base: position 77,631 of record SJYQ01006325.1, read on the forward strand.
GATTGAAAATTTAGTTGAATACTTCCATAACATGAGAAGAATTGTAGTATTTTGCAATTTAAAAAAAAAGATGAAGTAACTGACCACTTATAATATTTGTACTATATTAGCATCAAGCCATATTTATAAACACTAAATCAATTATTCTCCTAACAGTTAAGCTATGACACAATTTTCCCATTACAGACAACCCCCTTCATTCCTACAGCAAACAAACACTGTATTCTTACTATTACTGAGAAACCATATAAGAATAGAGTCAAGCAAGAACGTTAAAAGTTGAACCAGCTGCCTATTCATTCATTTGTACTCCCATTCATTCTCATTCTCTCCTTCTCCCTCTCACCTTCCATAATCTTTAAATAGGTGGCAATATACTTTTGTTAACTTTCTCATCTTCTAGCATCATCTTCTCGGAGAAGGCAATGGCAACCCACTCCAGTACTCTTGCCCAGCAAATCCCATGGATGGAGGCGCCTGGTAGGCTGCAATCCATGGGGTCGCTAAGAGTCGGGCACGACTGAGCGACTTCACTTTCACTTTTCACTTTCATGCACTGGAGAAGGAAATGGCAACCCACTCTAGTGTTCTTGCCTGGAGAATCCCAAGGACGCGGGACCTGGTGGGCTGACGTCTCTGGGGTTGCACAGAGTCGGACACGACTGAAGTGACTTAGCAGCAGCAGCAGCAGCAGCATCTTCAGTTTTCCTAAACTTCCATTGTTTTTCTCACTTGCTTTATGAGAGGTAAATGTCAATCATATATGTTTTTACATCTCTCCCTTCCCTATAAAAATACGTGCTCCTTCTTTCTATAAAGTTGCTATGAATATCTATGTACTTTGTATAAAGTAACTGTTTCTATTTCTGCAACATGTATTGATCCCAGTTTAAGAATGGATTTTCCACTTGCTGTTTTTAAATCTGAACTTGACTTCACCATCAAATGCTTACTCTCTTCCTTCTGCTTCTCAAAAGTAAATATTCAAAAAAATTTTTTTTTAATTTATTTGGCTATGTACGCCAGGTTTTAGCTGTAGGCCACGTGATTTTTGCTGCTGTGTGTGGGCTCTTAGTTGTGGCATGCAGGGTCTAGTTCCCTGACCAGGGATCAAACCCAGGTCCTTTGCACTGGGAGTAAGGAGTCTTAACCACTGGACCACCAGAGAAGTCACTCAAGTATTCTTTAACTTCTATTTTAAGGGGATCTGTACCCCTGAAGAGNGTACCTGGTATTAATTAACTGCATCATGTCTTCAAATGATACAGTTAAGTTTACTTTTATAAACTGTAGCTACATAACATATAGAAGTCTGTATGGAAAACAAAGTTAAAGGGAAAAAAAATTGTCCAAATACATTATCTCTACAAATAGTACAGAGCCAAAAGCCAGGGGCTGGGCGGGGTGGGGGTGGGTATGAAATTAAATGAATGTATGGATGTGAGAGTTGGACTGTGAAGAAACTAAGTGCCGAAGAACTGATGCTTTTGAATTGTGGTGTTGGAGAAGACTCTTGAGAGTCCCTTGGACTGCAAGGAGATCCAACTAGTCCATTCTAAGGGAGATCAGCCCTGGGTGTTCTTTGGAAGAAATGATGCTAAAGCTGAAACTCCAGTCCTTTGGCCACCTCACGTGAAGAGTTGACTCATTGGAAAAGACCCTGAAGCTGGGAGGGATTGGGGGCAGGAGGAGAAGGGGACGACAGAGGATGAGATGGCTGGATGGCATCACTGATTCGATGGACGTGAGTCTGGGTGAACTCCGGGAGTTGGTGATGGACAGGGAGGCCTGGCGTGCTGCGATTCATGGGGTCGCAAAGAGTCAGACACGACTGAGAAACTGAACTGAACTGAGTACTGCACAAAAGGTCTTCAGCTATTTCTGATTTCAGGTCTTATTGAAGGAAATCAGCTATGAACATCTACATATACCTTTTCACCATCAAGAAGGTAAATTTAGAATGTCTATCTAGCAATTGGGAAACACAAATTCAGTCTCCCATGATCCTTAATCCTGAGTTCAACATTCAACCAGTGGTTTCCAGGGTTCAAATATTACTTAAAGCATCAACTGTGGAAATATTGATGTTTGACCGAAATACAAGAAAGTAAACTTTCATATTTAACATGAGAATAATACTGAATCCCTCACTGGAACCATAGCTCCAAATGGTATAGGAGTTAGAGGGGTATTCACAACCCATGTTTTTCTTACTGTCAGTGTACTGCAATGTATTTGCAGTTATTAGCACTTGGTTAAGTGAACTTACAGGCTATTTGACCTAGTTTTAGCTAAGTCAGTCCTCAAAACAACAACAAAATAGAAAAGTACCTTTAAAACATTCCTGCAAAGACAACATATTGAGGATAATAAGAGAGTACCAATAATGCAAGTACAGGGCAACGAGAAAATACTAGATCGTTGTATTTCCTACACAGAAGTCTGAGCCTTTCCTCAGTCATATTGTATGTTAAAAATAACAAAAATATAAGGCTAATAAGAGGCTGGTCCCACAAGATTAAAAGTTACTAATGTAACAATCTGAAATTATCAACGATCATTGATGACTCTCACTTTATGTGCACATCATACCTTAAAATGCAGCTAACGATGGTGAGTGCTGTGCTGTGCTTAGTCGCTCAGTCATGTCCAACTCTCTGTGAGCCCATGGACTGTAGCCTGCCAGGCTCCTCTGTCCATGGGGATTCCCCAGGCAAGAATACTGGAGTGGGTTGCCATGCCCTAAAGCTACCTCAAACTTACAGACCATTTAAAATGCAAACATCTAGAGCATGAAAGAAGCTCTTTCAATTTTCTCAGCAATAACTAGAATCATGTGATATGCAATCCAATACTTAGTGAAATTTTGTAACCTTAATGACACACTTTTAGAAGCCTCTCGTTTGTTTTCTTTCTTTAATAGCAAAAGACAAAAGGTCCCATGACATTGGAGGAGCACTTGGTATAAGATGCTGAGATAATATATGCACAAAACAACATGGCAGTAAACTAAAACGCATTATTTCGTCAGCCAATACTGTCAGAAGACATGTAGAAATCACCGCTGAAAATATGCTAGAGCAAGTATTAGAAAACTTACTCAGTGTGGGAGGTTCATCATACAGGTGAATGAAAATACAGCTGTTTTTCCTTGTAAACAACTCAGCTTATACTATTTACTAGATTGTTTCAATAATAAAGTATAAAAACTACATCTCTTTGAGTCACTAGTGGAACAATCTGAGAAAACATATTGCCAAAATAAATGATTTATTTAATAAAAGGATGTTTTATGAAAAAACTATAAGTGAGAAGCATTCCTGAGTAGGGAAGTTTGCCCCACATATAAAATCCAAACCACTGCAAGAAGTTGAAACCAAAATACATTAGAATGTAGGGTTTTTTTTAATTAATAAAAGCAAGATATTTAAAATACAGCAGAATATTTACAATATTTTAAAATGAGATAGAAAGTGAGAATGATAACTTGTATCTTACAGAGAGATTTCTGGCTATCTCAAGACAAAGATTTTTAAAACTTCTGAACTTTGACATGATGGGCATTTTTCATTCACAAAAGGACAAGCAATCCCTTAACAGTTTAACAGCTCGTGAGAAAGTAACTGCTTCAAATGAACCTCACTGAAAAAGCCACACACTGGCACACCCAACAGCCAGGTAGGTCTCCTTCATCTTTTCATGACTCACCTCTTCCTCCTTCTTCCTGGCATCAGGTGCAACGTCTGCAGCAGATATGATTAGATAAACACAGGGACGAGGGTCTACACATCAAACATATGGAAGGAAGAATGCAAAGGGCCTATGTCCCTGATGACATCTAGTGAAGCCCGTTTTTCAAAACCCATTTAGTACCCATTTATTTGCAAAAATAAAAATGCAACACTTCAGATAAGTTTCAAGAACAACTGACTGTCATTAAGGGAGATGGAAATTTACTAGCCATGGTTCAGCAGAAAACCTGAGCTCGATTCATGGATTGGAATGAGCAAAGTTAATACTATGATTTAATAAGCGTAACTAACAATGTTCTTGTTCCACTTAGACCTATGTATTGTCAGATTTATGTTTCAACTATAAGAGACATTAAATCAAGTATCAAAATAAAATGGACTTGGAACTAAACCTTCTAATTAGTCTTTTTTTTAAACAAGACATAAAAAATAATGACACAATGACATTGCTCTCACTAAAACGTTATTAATCATCACAGCAAAGGCCTTTATACCATTAATAAATAAACTCATTTAAAATCACCTAAAAATCTTGTTCTTAGCATGTTCTTATCCTTTTCTATGTCTGTACTTTATAGAAACTACCAGTACATACACGTGGGTATACTTATGTTCGGGTTACTTGCTCAAATATATATATATTTCTAACAGGCTAGGAAATCAGAAAATTTAGAGACTACTACACTAGTCCAGACATGGACACTTTTTCTGTAAAGGGCCAGACAGTACATGTTTTAGGCTTGGCAGGTCACATGGACTTTGTCCCAACTACCCAACCCCACAGCGCAAAAGGAGCCACCAACAATATGTAAACAAATGGCTGTGGCTGCATTCAACAAAGTCACGTTTACGAACACTGAGTTTCACAATTTCTCATGTGCCCTGAAACAGTCTTCTTTTGATTTTCTGCAACCATTCAAAAGTATAAAATCTATTAAAAAATATAAAAAGTATAAAACTCATACAAACTAAAACCCCAGAAGCTGGGATAGTGTCTTTGTCATTTTTATGTTCCCCTGCATCTAACAAAGTATCTGGCACTCAGTAGAGAGTTGTCAAATAAACTTTCCATGACACAGAAATTTGTCTTTGCTTTTTTTCTTCTATTTTTTCCCACAATTGTGTGCTTAGTCACTCAGTCGTGTCCGACTCTTTGGAACCCCATCAACTGTAGCCCGCCAGCCTCCTTGGTCCATGGGAATTCTCCAGGCAAGAATACTGGAGTGGGTTGCTATACCCTCCTCCAGCAGATCTTCCCAACCCAGGGAATGAAGCCAGGTCTCCCACATTGCAGGCGGATTCTTTACCATATGAGCCACCAGAGACAGTAGGGATTTTCCTTAAGTTGTTCTCTGCTCTCTCTCCTCAGAGCTTAACAGCACCTGGCATATAGAAAGCATTGGCCCTTGATGTATTAAATCATTCAAATTCTGAGAACACTTTAATGTCAAAAAATTAAAACTCTGAAAACTCAGAAGTGACACTGGGTCTCACAGGATATTCAGATCTTCTGTTTCCTCCCTGAGCCCTTGTGCTGGGCGGCTGCTGCTGCTGCTAAGTCGCCTCAGTCGTGTCCGACTCTGTGCGACCCCATGGACTGCAGCCCGCCAGGCTCCCCCGTCCCTGGGATTCTCCAGGTGAGAACACTGGAGTGGGCTGCCACTGCCTTCTCTTGGGTTAAGTACTCACAAAAGCTTATTCACAGCTGTCTTATTACCATGGAAACTCTATGTTTCCTTGCCTGTCTCCCTGACTAAATTCTGAGCTCTTTGGCGGCAAGGGAGGAACTGCATTAATCTGTGTGTACTTCCAGCAGGCAGCACACGACCCGGCGCACTGTGCACATCAATACATGGTTGTGAAAATGCCTTCACAGCAAAAAAAAAAAAAAAATCACTAGTGGAACTTTTCAAAAAGAAAAAAAACCTCTTAAGGAACATTTCTATGTACAAATCAGAACACACAGAAGCAATGAATTGTGAAGTTTATTAGCTACAATTAGTGAAAATTTGCAAATCTAGTTCCTTTAGTTTCTCTTCCTGGACTTCTAGCCTACTACTCCCTCAGTTTTGCACCTTTGGTGAGAATTGTACTTGGGAAGAAAATTTAAAAGTGACCCAGATTTAGTTACCTTTGAGATCTATTCACGGGGTGAGTTTTACTCCTCCTTACATGCTTCACTTGGGAGTGAGCGTGTTTAAGAAAATAAATGACAGATACGATGCTGGTGTTCTCTCAGTCCAATGACAAGGAGTAAAGATATTGGAAATATGATTATAAAAAATGGAAAGTTGCGAAGAAAACAATTTCTAAGGATCGAGCCATTCCTGAAAACTGTTTCCATGCCCTATTATAGATTTTGAGACCTATGCTACCAATAACGGTTTTACAGTAACTTGACCTTTAATTAAAATTACTTATGCTGAGAGCGAGCTTCCCCGGTGGTGGCTCAGCAGTAAAGAATCCACCTGCAATGCAGGAGATGTGGGTTCAGTCCCTGGGTTGGAAAGATCCCCTGCTGGAGGAAATGACAATCCACTCCAGTATTCTTGCCTGGAGAATTCCATGGACAGAGGACCCTGGTGGGCCACAGTCCATAGGGTTGCAAACGGTCACACACGATTAAGCACCCACACGCTTAGAACACTAAAAGGTTCTCATCCAGGCTAATCAACTCCTAAAAGACTGGTGTTCGCTGACAAAGAAAGCCATGATAGCAGTCACAGACAACACCTAGGGTCCAAAGTCAAACTGGCTCTCAAAACTGATGAAAAGCAAAAGTGAGAGAACACACTGAAAAGCTTTGGTATTCTTTATAAGAGTTCTACCACATGGAATACGGGACAGACAATTTAGTATTTATTGCATATAACTATACTCTCATTAAATTATACCAAAATTCAAAATACATTAATGTAAATTGCTGAATAGAAACAAAGTATAAAACATCACATTTGCATTGCCTCTAGTAACTGAAATTGAGGAGCTTCCCTGGTGTCTCAGTGGTAAAGAATTCGCTTGCCAATGCAGGAGGCACGGGTTCAACCCCTAATCCAGGAGGATCCCACATACCCTGGAGCAACTAAGCCCATGCACAATCTCTAGGCCTGTGCTCTGGAGTCCAGGAGCCATATCAAGAGAAGCCACAATCAGACAAGAGCCCCCGCTCGCCACAGCTAGAGAAAAACCTGCAGTAATGAAGACCCAGCATAGCCAAAAATAACAGGCAAAAATTATCTTCAAAAATGACTGAAATTGAAATGAAATGTGCCCAGAAATTAATCACAAATTATCACTAGCCTCATCTTTTGTACACAATTAAACTATTTATTTACCTATATAAGAACACAGTTCTTAAAGACATATCTATAGGAATCGAATGTGACCAGTGCAAGCTGGACATCCACTCAATAAATCATTGTGCTAGCTAAAACAAATTAAATTCCAACTTGAACTTCCAAGACATCTCTATATGTTTATTTTTTAAGCTTAAAATGGAAATCCCCTATCCCCCAAACCAAAAAAAAAAAAAAACAGTTGGATACAAAAGGGCAATAATATTCAAAAGGAAATGGACAGTGTCCAGATGCATTTCTCTCCTTGCTCTAATTAATTCAGTTTGGATAAAAACGAGCTGTCGCTATTAAACATTTAATAATCCTTAATTGGTATACTCAATGTACAAAGACCAGCTCAGTTATTCTCAGTAAGCTCAAAGGCTATGCTATGATATCTTAACATGTTGAATGTTACTCAATTACAGCATGATAAATTTCCTTATATTTAAAATGGAAGGAAGGAGATATTTCACCAACCCTAATTACAACACAAAATGTCTGATTAACCTGAGAAACACGATGAATATGCTGCTGCTGCTGCTGCTGCTAAGTCGCTTCAGTCGTGTCTGACTCTGTGCGACCCCACAGACAGCAGTCCACCAGACTCCCCCGTCCCTGGGATTCTCCAGGCAAGAACACTGGAGTGGGGTGCCATTGCCTTCTCCGTGATGAATATGAACCTCATTCAAATTTGAATTTGGGGTTAAAGGTGATATGTAATATTATGACAATTCAGTCATCTTTTAAAGTTACGCTCAAAAAATTGTGGAAGAAATATTCTTGCTTTGATCTGACTACCTTTACCCACTGTGGACGATCTGAAAACATGACTGGGCTGAAAGGGGAACAGGAATCTTAAAGAGCAAGTATAATTTACCCCATGTGGGTAATAACAAAAATCATATAAAAACAAGTGTGTTTTTTTTTTCATTCTTGAAAGTTTTAATTAAAAAAAAAACACTTTCTAATCGTCATTTAATAGGCAAAGACTACACTTCAAGTGAAAAATCGACTTTTACAAACTACTGAAGACTGCTAATAAACAGTGTGTGCTCCATGAAATAAGCAATCATCTAAAAGTTTCCAATTTGGAGCTTTACATCTGTCAGCAATAGCCATTGGTACCATTACTCTGAAAATCTGCCTGTTACTTACTTCCTTGAGCAGCCACAATAGGGAACCTGGCCTATCAACGCATAACAGGTGTCGGTGTCAATGGTACATGTGTACGTGCATGCTAAGTCACTTCAGTCCTGTCTGACTCTTTGTGACCCTATGGACTGTGGCCCATCAGGGTCCTCTGTCCGTGGGATTTCCCAGGCAAGAATACTGGAGTGGGTTGCCCTGCCCTTCTTCAGGACATCTTCCCAACCCAAGGACTGAACCCATGTCTCTCTCATCTATTGTGTTGGCAGGCAGGTTCTTGATCACTAGCGCCACCTGGGAAGCCCCAAGGGTACATTAGTAATCACCTTTGACTGTGTGGATCATAACAAACTGCGGGAAATTCTTAAAGAGATGGGAATACCAGACCACCTGAACTTCCTCCTGAGAAATCTAAATGCAAAGAAGCAACAGTTAGAACTGGACATGGAACAACAGACTGGTTCCAAATTGGGAAAGGAGTACGTCAAGCCTGTATATTGTCACCCTGCTTATTTAACTTAGATGCAGAATACATCATGCAAAATGACAGGCTGGATAAAGCACAAGCTGGAATCAAGACTGCTGAGAGAAATATCGGTAACCTCAGATGTGCAGATGACACCACCCTTATGGCAGAAAGCAAAAAAGAACTACTAAAGAGCCACTTGACAAAAGTGAAAGAGGAGAGTGAAAAAGCTGGCTTAAAACTCAATATTCAGAAAACTAAGATCATGGCATCTGGTCTCGTCACTTCATGGCAAATTAATGGGGAAACAATGGAAACAGTGACAGACTTTATTTTCTTGGGCTCCAAAATCATTGCATATGGTGACTGCAGCCATGAAATTAAGAATCTTGCTCCTTGGAAGAAAATCTATGACAAACCTAGACAGCATACTAAAAAGCAGATACATTACTTTGCTGAAAAAGGTCCACCTACTCAAAGCTATGGTTTTTCCAGTAATCATGTATGGATGTCAGAGTTGGACTATAAAGAGAGCTGGGTGCTGAAGAATTGATGCTTTTGAACTTTGGTATTGGAAAAGACTCTTGAGAGTCCCTTGGACTGCAAGAAGATCCAACCGGTCAATCTTAAAGGATTTCAGTCCTGAATATTCATTGGTGATGGTGAAGCTGAAACTCCAATACTTTGGTCACCTGATGCAAAGAACTGACTCATTAGAAAAGACCCTGATTGAAAGCAGGAGGAGAACTGGATGACAGAGGATGAAATGGTTGGATGGCATCAGCGACTCGATGGGCATGAGTCTGAGTAAGCTCTGGGAGCTGGTGATAGACAGGGAAGCTGGGCATGCTGCAGTCAGTAGGGCCACAAAGAGTCAGACAGGACTGAGCAACTGAACTGACCTGACCTCAGTAGTAAAGTAAAACCTAACTGTCTAGATCTTTCAGTTAACTGGACTTGTTCCAGGATTTTACTTGGCTATAAAGTGTCAAGTTATTTTTGAAACAAGCTATTAGTAGCTAAATAAAAGTTACAGTAATCAAAGAATTAATATTTTCTTTAAAAAAATCTATACTAATTTCAGATTGAGCCCAATATTTCCCTATTATCTACATCTACAAGCTTATATGGGGAGAACTGCTACTGAAACTGATCCTCATATAGGACAACAATTTCAATTATCAGAGTAATGAGGATTTATTTGAATGTTGCCTTTCATTATTTAAGTCTTTCACCAAAAGTTTCACCAAAATATATCACCCAGAAATCCCAAATAATAAATTATATTGCAATTTTTACATATTTCTTCTCAAGTATCTCATACTCTATTTTTGTGTATAATGCGCTACTTTATGCAATTATTTTAAATGCTTCATACCTCAAGGTATGTTACCCTAAAACACATACAAGGTGCTTGGGCCCAATGGTCTAAACTTCTATAGTTCTTTAAAGTCTAAAATATCTGGTAAGAGGAATAGCACAACGAAGGATGAGAATCAAGAGAGATAAGATTGTCATAACAGCCATCAATTACATTATTGTAAGAACATCTATCACATTATTTGTTCATGGAAGGACACCCACAAAGAATTTTCAAAAAGGGAAATTTCATATCTAGAAATTGACTTCTATGTTTTAGAAACAGAAAGACTTAAGAGTGTTAACTCAATCAACTTTGAAAACAGCATTTTAACAGTTTTCCATTACTAAATTGTGGGCCTCCTTCTTTACAAGTAATGCTCTATAAAAATCAATAACTTGTAAAAAGACAACTTTCCATCTCAAGTTGATTTTATCTGTGAGGCAATGTACCTCTGAGTTGCCTTCTACTTCCGCTGAGTGCAAAGGAAAATGTACAAAATTTAAATTTAACTTAAATATAACATTATTAAAGATAGAGATTACCAAAATGCCAATGGTTTAGATTTTTGTGTACCTAAATTTAAGTTTCACCTCGACCCCTTATTAGCTTAGGTAAGTTACAGAACCAATTTCTTTACTCTCTTCCTAAGCCTTAATATGCAAAGAAATAGAGGAAAATAATAAAATGGGAAAAATGCTGGGCTGCAGGAAGCACAAGCTGGAATCAAGATTGCTGGGAGAAATATCAATAACCTCAGATATGCAGATGACACCACCCTTGTGGCAGAAAGTGAAGAAGAACTAAAAAGCCTCTTGATGAAAGTGAAAGAGGAGAGTGAAAAAGTTGGCTTAAAGCTCAACATTCAGAAAACGAAGATCATGGCATCTGGTCCCATCACTTCATGGCAAATAGATGGGGAAACAGTGGCTGACTTTATTTTTCTGGGCTCCAAAAATCACTGCAGATGGTGACTGAAGCCATGAAATTAAAAGACACTTACTCCTTGGAAGGAAAGTTATGACCAACCTAGACAGCATATTAAAAAGCAAAGACATTTCTTTGTCAATGAAGGTCCGTCTAGTCAAGGCTACGGTTTTTCCAGTTGTCATGTATAAATATGAGAGTTGGACTATAAAGAAAGCTGAGCTCAGAAAAATTAATGCTTTTGAACTGTGGTGTTGGAAAAGACTCGAGAGTCCCTTGGACTGCAAGGAGATCCAACCAGTCAATACTAAAGGAGATCAGTCCTGGGGGTTCAGTGGAAGGAATGATATTGAAACTGAAACTCTAATACTTTGGCCACCTGATGCGAAGAGCTGACTCATTGGAAAATACCCTGATGCTGGGAAAGATTGAGGGCAGGAGGAGAAGGGGACGACAGAGGATGAGATGGTTGGATGGCATCACTGACTCAATGGGCATGGGTTTGGCTGAACTCCTGGAGTTGGTGATGGACAGGGAGGCCTGGCGTGCTGCAGTTCATGGGGTCGCAAAGAGTCGGACACGACTAAGCGACTGAGCTGAAGCCTTAATATCCTTATATAAAAATAGAGTGTAACTATGTTGCCTACTTTGCAGCACTGTCACAAGGATCAGCTGAAATAATACAAATAAAGTATTCAATTACATGCTGGGCCCATAAGTGCACAGTAAATATGAGCTATGATAATTCATAAAATAACTTGTTCACTTAATCTGATTATAGTCAAACAAAAGATAATAAAGAAAATATATAATGTTTAATATACAAGTAGACTTCTCTCAAAGAAGAGACACAACCCTTTAAAATTTTTTAATTGATCTTTTGTTTTTAGAAAGAGAAAGATGTCAAAGATATCTTTTGAGGAAGATATCAAAATGGTCAAATTGTGAAAATGTTAGTCACTCAGCCATGTCCAGCTCTTTGCAACCCCTTGGAGTGTAGCCCACCAGGCTCCTCTGTCCATGTAATTCTCCAGGCAAGAATATTGGAGTGGTTTTTTCATTTCCTTCTCCACGGGATCTTCCCAACCCAGGTCTCCCACATTGTAGGCAGATTCTTTACCACCTGAGCCACCAGGAAAGCCCTTCAAAAAGGTAAACTGGGGATCAAATCATAGAGGGCCTTACTCTTATAAGGACACTGGTTTTTGTATCCTGAGGGAATTAGGAAGCCATAGGAGAGATCTGAGAAGCTATGGAGAGATTTGAGAACCCAAGTGACATGATGTTGTTCAGGTTTTAAATGGGTAATATTTGAGAATACACTATAGGCTAGATCGAGTGAGTTTAGGAGAGAAAGTAGGATGAGAGAAATCAGAAGCAGTGAATATAAACAAAATTATTAGGTGTTTTGCTTCAAAGGAGAGTAAAAACTGAGCAGTAGCAGGCTAGGGGCATAAGATCATGGAAAAGTTGTCAAGTGAGATAGCATGTTTGTAAGGTGCTAGGAAGGGCAGAGGACAGAGGAGAAAATGATTGGAGTAATGTCCTTGAGTAGGTCAAAAGGAATGGAATCTTCCACACAAATGGGAGGACTGAAAGATGAAAACTTCATGTGTTGACAGAGAGATGTGGCGGTGGGAGTCTGTGGAAGTTCTCTTCTGACCACGCCAGGTTACTCGGGAAATTAAGCACCAAGGTCATCAGCAGAGCATGAAGAAGGGTAAGAGTCCTGAGGGTTGAGCAGCAAAGTGTGAAGCAATCATCGAGAAGTATGGTGGAGGGAATGGAGTAGGGACGTGGAAGATGACTGGAAACAGAAGGGCCTACCTGGAGCTTTAGAACAGAAACCTGTTTCAGAATCATTCATAAAGCATCACTGGATCAGAACAGGAAAAACCTGGAGGACAAGAGGAAGACCAGATAGGAGGGAATTTTCGTAGTCTGTGAGGAAAAATCAGAGAAGGATATTGTCTACAGTAGGCCAAGAGCAGCTGGAGGACAACTGTGGAGAAAGGCGTCAAAGCCATGGCAAACGCAGAACCAACGGCATTTGGAAAGCAACTAGAAACGACAGCGAAACGAACGCCTGGAAGCCGGCCCATAATTGTCGAGCTAAAGTAAACTAGAATATGGCAAGGCCACTGATGAACTCAAAGAACTATTTTACTTCCATAAACATTAGTAGCTGATTTATCAGCAGATTAAAGGAGTACCATTTGAGTGAAATCTGAGTGAAAATAAGAGTTTTAAAAAAAAGATAAAAAAAGTTTGATTAGTGTCAAAAAGTGTTTGTTTCTATTGTTGGTGGTTGGGGTGATTAAGATAAGGCAATCCCATTGCAAACTGAAGGGCAGTCTAGGTGATCAGGAAATACTGGAAACTGAAGAACAGAGCTTTATTTGACAAAGGAATGAAATGCAATAAATATTCATAAAATTATTTTTATAGAAAACTTTATGCCAGGCATTATTCCAGGAATATCATCTCCTTTAATCCTTAAATAAACCATATAAGGTAGACCCTATTATAGTTTTGTTAAGAGTGATGGAAAATAAAGTGCTGAGTGGATGTATCATGACTTCACAGGGTAATGTGATTAACGGCACAGCCAGAACTCAACCTCAAGTCTGAATGACCCAGAGTTCAGCTCTTTACCACTACACAAACATGCCCCGTAAAATTAAGGGCCTGGAAAAGGCAGCCAGTATAGGTTGTTTACCTTTCGAGAAGAATTTTGGGTTAAAGATCTCAGAGGTGGAATCATTCCAAAGAATGACACAATCCAAAGTGCTGTCGTGCCTAAAATTGGCTAAATACATACATGCAGAGGTCAGAGTTCAGAAGACCAAGGAACTAAGGGCAAAAAAGCAACGGCAAGATTATCAATGTAATAGTAGAATTCACCAAAATGAATAACAAGGGAAAGATTAAAAGGCTAACCAGGTGCTATCATCATCAAGGTCAGTCAGGAGATAATAGACCTTAAAAAAGAAAGGTTTATTGAAAGACCTTTCAAGGAACATGGCAGGAAGGTCTGAAGAGAGTGGATATGTCAGGACTTGTGTCATGGAAAAGTTGGATGTCAGCTTTGGCTAGACAGAAAGGGCATTAAAGGAAAAGTATAAAGATAAAGGGAATATGTATTTATTAAACAACTCTCAATGAATAGTGGGACTGGGGGTGAGATAGGAACAAAATATTCCATAATGGGCAGAGTCGAAGGGTCTAGATTTTCAGTATTCTTTTTTACTAATTAATTTATTTAATTAAAGGCTAATTACTTTAAAATATTGTAGTGGTTTTTACCATACATTGACATGAATCAGCCATGGGTGTATATGTGTTCCCCAACCTGAGCCCCCATCCCACTTCCCTCCCCATCCCATCCCTCCCCTCAGGGTCATCCCAGTGCACCAGCCCTGAGAACCTGTCTCATGCATCGAACTTGGGCTGGCGATCTGTTTCATATATGATAATATGCATGATTCAATGCTCTTCTATCAAATCATCCCACCCTCACCTTCTCCCACAGAGTCCAAGACTATTCTATACATCTGTGTCTCTTTTGCTGATATAGGGTCATGGTTACCATCTTTCTAAATTCCATATATATGCATTAGTATACTGTATTGGTGTTTTTCTTTCTGGCTTACTTCACTCTGTATAATTGGCTCCAGTTTCATCCACCTCATTAGAAATGATTCAAATGCATTCTTTTTAATGACTGAGTAATACTCCATTGTGTATATGTACTACTGCTTTCTTATCCATTCGTCTGCTGATGGACATCTAGGTTGTTTCCATGTCCTGGCTATTATAAACAGTGTTGTGATGAACATTGGGGTACACGTGTCTCTTTCAATTCTGGTTTCCTCGGTGTGTATGCCCAGCAGTGGGATTGCTGGGTCGTATGGCACTTCTATTAACAGTTTTTTAAGGAATCTCTACACTGTTTTCCATAGTGGCTATACCAGTTTGCATTCCCACCAACAGTGTAAGAGGGTTCCCTTTTCTCCACACCCTCTCCAGCATTTATTGTTTGTAGGCTTTTTGATAGCAGCCATTCTGGCCAGCGTGAGATGGTACCTCATTGTGGTGTTGATTTGCATTTCTCTGATAATGAGTGACGTTGAACTTCTTTTCATGTGTTTGTTAGCCATCTGTATGTCTTCTTTGGACAAACATCTGTTTAGTTCTTTGGCCCATTTTTTGACTGGGTCGTTTATTTTTCTGGAATGGAGCTGCAGGAGCTGCTTGTATATTTTTGAGATTAATTCTTTGTCAGTTGCTTCGTTTGCTATTATTTTCTCCCATGCTGAAGGCTGTCTTTTCACCTTGCTTATAGTTTCCTTCATTGTGCAAAAGCTTTTAAGTTTAATTAGGTTCCATCTGTTTATTTTTGCTTTTATTCCCATTACTCTGGGAGGTGGGTCATAGAGGATACTTCTGTGATTTATGTCAGAGAGTGTTTTGCCTATCTTTTCCTCAAGGAGTTTTATAGTTTCTGGTCTTACGTTTAGATCTTTAATCCCTTTTGAGTTTATTTTTGTGTATGGTGTTAGAAAGTGTTCTAGTTTCATTATTTTACAAGTTGTTGACTAGTTTTCCCAGCACCACTTGTTAAAGAGACTGTATTCTCTGTTGTATATTCGTGCCTCCTTTGTCAAAGATAGGGTGTCCATAGGTGCGTGGATTTATCTCTAGGTTTTCTATTTTGTTCCATTGATAGATTTCCAGTATTCTTAACCTCTTATTTGGAGATCTTTAAACTCTTTTAGTCCTTAACTCAAAATGAATAGATATCCACACACAAAAAAAAAATTGCCATGATAAGTGGGATAGAACTAGAAATGAATAAATCATGAATCAGAATCTCCACTTCTTTGATCAAGCAAATCAATCCAATATGGCCTGAAACCTCATCTCTCCTCTTACTATAAACTGCTGAAAAATCAAAATATTATATTTATTATCTAAGAAATAACCTAGACCACAAACTAGAAAATATTTAATATAANAATAATAAAACAAACTTGGAGGAATTAATTTTTCTGTCTCCTCTTTTTTTTTTTACAACACTGTGTCCTCTAAACTCTACTTCATATACCTAACAAGATATCTTAGATTATTTTCAGAGAAGTGGATTTAGGCCTGTTTAGCTTAATAGAAGAGAAACACAAATTAGGTAGTTAAAAAACTAATCCAATGTGCCACAGACTACTGGATAACAGAGAATGAAAATACACAAGACAGACCCTGCATTTAGGAGCTCATAGATGGACGGAGGAGCTGGTAGGCTGCAGTCCATGGGATCCCTAAGAGTCGGACACGACCAAGCGACTTCACTTTCATGCACTGGAGAAGGAAATGGCAACCCACTCCAGTGTTCTTGTCTGGAGAATCCCAGGGACGACGGAGGAGCCTAGTGGGCTGCTGTCTATGGGGTCACACAGAGTCAGACACAACTGAAGCGACTTAGCAGCAGCAGCAGTAGCAGTGGAAGAGATAAACATGTTATAGCTCAAAAAACCAGATACTTTCAAAACCAGTTTTGTTATATCAACAAGTTTCTAGCCTCTCCTTTATGTGATATAAACACAGTCCATATACACGGCCCTACTTCCAACCCAGGGCTATGCACTTGAAAACTATAACAAAATTAGGGGGTCTAACTTACCATCATTTTTTCAAATAAATCCAGTACTTCCTTTTCAGACAAATTCAAAGATCGTTCATCGTATAATGGCTGAGCAGCTGGAAACTCATTCATCACAACTTGAGAATCAAGAGGATGTTGGATAAGAAGTTTTTCCTTTTTTACAGTAGATTTTCTGAAACTTGTAATTCGGTCACGCTGCAAACAGAAAGAAAGAAAAGAAGCCCTTAGGAAGAGATCAAGAATCACCAACGTGAAGAACCAAAACATCAAAATGGCAGTTAGGATAATATATATTTTTGTCTTTTTGACAAAATGTTATTTTAAGCAGCAAGCTCCACTTAGAGACTGTACTACTGTGAAACCTTGAAGTAGCTCAATAGCCTCAGAAATCTAGGGGGTGAAAAGTATTCCTCCAAAGTGAAACTTAGGTCCTTGTCATTGCTGTTTTGCACAGTAAATAGGTGAGAAAAGTCTGATCTCAAAGTCATGTGGTGTTTTGAGGAAGAATGTGTCTTTGGCACCAACTTTGAAACTTTGAGGGAAGAAAAAGAAAAGGATATTCAATTCTAAAGGGGGATATTATACTAACATTTCTCTTCTTCAAAGTGCCAAAATAACTGTGACAAGTATCTATGAGCACTTTGGCAATGTAGTGGTAGAATATAATGGTTAAGAGCATGGACTATGGAGCCAGACTCCTTGGGTTTGAATCTGCAATTCACGAGGTCGGCTACCCTGTGCAAACTCCTTGGTCTCCAACTGTCTCCTCATCTCTAAAATAGGGTAACAAGGTAATACATACAGAAGGAAGGAAGGAAGGGAAGGGAAGAAGGGAGGGGAGAGAGAGAAAGCAAGAAAAGAGTTATTGTGAGATCTAAAGATACATGTGTAGTGTACTTAGCTGCTATTTATTACTATTGCTGTTTTTACTATTATTACCCTCACCTTTTCTTCCCTAAAAGGACCAACAAGGAAGCAGAACAAAATTTAAAAGATTATCTATTCCATTTTCTGGAGACATAACACAAACAGAAATATCTTATTCCTAAAAACACTACTATGAAGAACTTGCCACTTTATGGATATTGACTCAGAACCATTGATTCCATGCACAATCTCTTATAATTAGCTTGCGGTTTCACATAAAGTGAGTTAACAACTCCAGTTGCCTGTAAACAGGCCATTCTGTTTTGAACCACAGCACATTGAACATCAAAAATTAGTAATGACCAGAAAACTGAATGCAACTCAGTTTTCTTCTGGTTTCTGTTAAGAAGCACATGCATACCGTCAGCTCATGTCAAACAAGCAGATATGTTAGACAGGACGTCAGTGCCTGTCACTGCCATGTTACCAAGTGCTTATAAATCACTTCAACAATACAAAAAGCATCGCAGACGTTCTTACCACAATTTTGTCAACTACTGTTGACCCGTATTTAAATATATATATGTATATCTTTTATTTTCATTCAAAGAACACTTTTTTTTAAATAAAAGGTGTACTTTGAAAGAAATATGAGCAGTTTTAAGCAGCTTATTTA
>SJYQ01006325.1:101986-120192 GCA_006410935.1 Redunca redunca
ATGTGGGATGAATTGGGAGATTGGGATTGACATATACACTACTACGTATAAAAGAGTTAATTAATGAGAACCTACTATATATCACAAGGAACTCTACTCAGTGCTCTGTGGTGATTTAATGGAAAGGAAATCTAAAAAAGAGTGGATATATGTATAACCAATTCACTTTGCTATACAGCAGAAACTAACACAACATTGTGAAGCAACTGTACTCCAATACAAATTAATTTAAAAGACAGAGAAGAGGAGAAAAGCAAGAGGAAAGTAGAAAAATACAAAGACATCTTTGTAGCCAGTGCTCTGGATACAAGTTAATTTCTGCTGATTAAAAGATTTTTAAAAATCCATGTCATCTACCTATTCACCAGACAACATCCATCTATCTATGTATCCACCTCCATTCTACCTCACCATTTGCTTATATATTCATTATCTATCCTCCTACCTATTCATCCATTCATTTACCCATGTGTTCATGAACTCACTTATCCATTCATGTAGCCACATATTAATTTATCCCTCTGTGACATAATAAATAGGTTTAGTCTCTTCCCCTGGTTCCTGACACAGAGCTCCTAAATCCCTTGGAATTTCCTGGATGATAGAAAAATCTTTTGTTCTCATAAGACAACTCTTAGTGAGCTCCTGAACAGCTTCAGAATGGGGCTGGTCATCAAAAAGATCAAGCCATGATCAGAAACTTGGAACTTTAAGCCCCACCCCTCCACCCTCTAGGGAGGGGAGAGGGACTATGGATTGTGTCAATCAATCACTCATACAGTGATGAAATTGCCATAAAATTCTCTACACTGTAGGGTTCAGAAAGATTTCAGGTTGGTGAATGTATCCAAGTACTGGGAGGGTGGCACACCCCAAACTCCATCTGGACAGAAAATCCTGTGCTTATGACTCTTTCAGACTTAGTCTGTTCATTTGTATCCTTTATAATAAACTGGTAAACATAACTAAAGCGAAAATAAATAAACAAGAGAGAACGGTACAAAAGGAGAAGAATAACAAAAACACCATCAACAAGAAAAAAAGTTCAAAGAGCTATAACAAATTATCTCTTGGACAAGATTAAATCACAGATATTTTTTATGTGAATTGACCTTTAAAACATTTTTAAATGGTTGTATTAAGATAGTCTCATTTATAATAATGTTCTACAGGGATGAGCTCTCAAATTTTATCTGAATATTATTTATACATGTGCATGCATCTCTCATACCACTTGCAAGCAGATATTATGGATTTTACTCCTGTGTACAAACTATAGAGCTACGATAGAGTTAAAACAACAAGAAAAAAGATCACCCAAAAATGTTTATTAGAGTCACACCCCTGAATTAAAAGCACTGATTGAAGTCATTTTAGTAAGCTTTTATTGTGCAAATCTAACTACAATGGTCATTAGGATGAGGGCATATTACACCAGTAAGTACAGTGACCATATAGTTCCATTAAAATCAACTCTTGAAAAGCAATACACTTGTGAATTAGTCAAGCAATTAGAGTTTATGAAACTTCATTTATGATCAGTTATATTAAATATAACTTACTACAGTACTGAGTACTGAATAATTGTAAAAGTTTCACTCCAGAGTCTCAACCCCTTAGAATAAGAAAAAGGGCTGATTTACTTATAAAACTCTAATGCTGAAGTTCTGATTGAAATACAGGAGTCATTATTACAAGAAAATTAAGTTTTAATTTTCCCAATCAGTCAGAAATTAACCAAAAAAAGCAAGATGTAAAGGCTCAGCTCTCTTATGGTTAATGTCACATGGTAATACAATGTTTTATAAACATCTTTAAATTACTCTAGTACCACAGAAACTAGATGACTAAATTGCATATAATTCAAAACTCTCACCACCAACTCAAAAATTTGCCACACTATTTGACTATTTTCTTCTCTTTTAGAGAAAATAAGCTGGTCATCACAATAAAGATAAAGAGGCAATTATTTACCCAGCTAAGTTTCTTAATCTTTAAGAAGGGTGGAGGCGATATGATATAGAAAAGCATGTTCAATTCAATTGAGCAAATATTTGAGCACCTACTATGTACCTGTTCAGAGCTGGGCACCAGGAATACAATCATAAACAAGATGAGCATGTGCCTTAGGGAGGTTGTAGTCTACAAGAAGATCAGATAAATAAAAGAACAATCGCAATAGAGAAATCCTGAGAGGACTGATCAGGTGGTACTCTATTACAACCTCCATCTACTCTCCAAGTAAGGGAAGTCTTTAAGAAAGGCCATCCATCTCAACTACTGACCCAGAATTTGAAATCTCTAGATGACATCCTTGACCAATACTTATTCGATCAGCGGCAGTCATAGAGCCTCCCTGGTGGCTCAGCCGGTAAAGAATTTCCCTGCAATGTGGGAGACCTGGGTTTGATCCCTAGGTTGGGAAGATCCCCTGGAGAAGGGAAAGGCTACCCACTCCAGCATTCTGGCCTGGTGAATTCCATGGACTGTATAGTCCACGGAAGGACTGTTGCTGAAGCTGAAATTCCAATACTTTGGCCACTTGATGCAAAGAACTGACTCACTGGAAAAGACCCTGATGCTGGGAAAGATTGAAGGCAGGAGAAGGGGACAACAGAGGATGAGATGGTTGGATGGCATCACTGACTCAATGGACATGAGTTTGAGTAAGCTTTGGTAGTTGGTGATGAACAGGCAGGCCTGGTGTGCTGCAGTCCGTGGGGAAGCAAAGAGTCGGAAATGACTGAGCGACTAAACTGAACTGAGCAGTCATAGAAGGAAGTAATTATTCTTCAAAGCACTGCCTTTCAACTTTTCACATCCTGGATTCACCCTGAACTTTACAAATCAGTAACACCAATCAAGGCAATCCGAGGCTTTTTAACTATCTGGCAACGAAGTTGAACATTTTGTTTGGCCCCATTCAAATCCTTTACTATAAAGACTGTTTTAATTGAGTATATCTCCATTGTGTTTGTTTCACCAGGAAAGGTATATCTGATTTTTAGAACTGAGATCTATGTAGATAGAGGTTTGATTCTAAGAAGACAGGAGGAAAAAATTTTGGCTTTCAAAACCACTGAACTATAACTGCCTATATTTAAAATTACTCCCAAAACATTCTTTCTTCTCTTTTCTAACAGGGGCATTTTCAGATGTCCACATGCCCCCTTAGGTACTGTATTCTTCTATCATCATTAACACTTACAAACAGAAGACAGATCAGCTAGTAGCGAGTTAGGCACTGGGATTTTAAGAGACAGGGCCCTGACCTCAAAGGACAAAAGCCTAGTAGTAGTTGAGAAGATTAAGTCACAAGCATTAAGCTCCAATTCTCCACCTTACTTTGATGTTGGGAGCATCTCAAAGTATACATTTCATCATTTTAATAGAGCAATACTTTTCTATTTCTGTAACCAAAAGGACACCATCTCGGAAGTACTGTCAAATCAAAAGTCTCAAAATTCAATCCACCAGTGAAGTGAAAGTGAAAGTGTTAGCGGCTCAGTTGTGTTCGACTATCTTTGCGACCTTATGGACTGTAGCCTGCCAGGTTCCTCAGTGCATGGAATTCTCCAGGCAAGAATACTGGAATGCGTAGCCATTAACCCGCCAGAGCTCTTGGCTATTACAAATCATAATTCTCTCCACGATTTTTATGACAAAAGAAAAACTCCTTTTGGGATTTGCCACTCAAGACATTCCTTCAATATAAAGAACAAAATGTGTATCTATCAGAAATGGAATATGACACCACAGAACAGGGCGTCAGTTTTCTTCATAAAGCAAAAGACCATGTTAGTTCACTGGGTAAGTTTCAAAACTCTGTCACAAGTTCTTCTCAAGCTTAAATTAATTGTCTTGCCATGAACTTCAACCTGTAACTACCAAGAGGGATGTCTATGATACAGGAATCCAGCTATCTCTTCTGTGTAATTTAGTTCATGTGTAGCTTAAGGACTAGGGGTGAAGTGTTCAAGAAACTTGTATTTTAGAAAACAAATTTATGGTTACCAAAAGGGAAAGGTCGGGGGAGGGATAAATTAGGGATTGGGGTTAGCAGATATAAACTACTATATATGAAATAAACAATGAGGTCCTACTACATAGCACAGGGAACTATGTTCAATACCAGGTGATAAACTATAACAAAAATAATCTGAAAGAAAACACATATATGTATGTATGCATGTATAACTGAATCACCTTACTATACACCAGAAACTAACACAACACTGTAAATCAACTCACAATCAAAAGAAATTAATATAGAAATAATTTTTTTAATGTATGTTTGCTGGTTAGGCCTTAAAATTCATGCTAATGAACTGTAAGTCAATTAGTACTTAAATTAATTAGAAACAACTGCAGGAATAATCCAGGTTTTTCGGAGTAGTACCTCTTTCTGCAGATACTAAACCATTTCAAATGGAAAAACTGTTGGGACATGAAAATTCTTTCTTATTCTACAAATAAAAAGCAACAGAAATGAAAAGAAAGCCAGCTTTGCCCAGCATAGTACCTTGTACATAATAGATATTCTTAGATCAATGAGCCAAGTGGGGCTCGATATTTAATAAATAAAGTTTTACCTTCTGTTTTTTTTTAAAGAAACACAGATGCCTCTGCCAAACATTGTTTGAGAACTCATCATAGGCTCAGCATTTTGTGACTCATCAAAGTTAAGCTGTGACTCCACCCTTAAGGCGGAGGGGTGATCCTAACCAGGGGGTGAAAATCAACCGTGGAGGAGATGCTGAGGTGGGTGCTCCTCCTCCTCTCCCACAGGCACTGCCACATGTCCTGCTTATTAATTTCACAGCAGAGCCACTACCTGAGATTATCTGTTCACTTATCTATTTACTTATGTTCCAGCTTCTAGAAAACAAGTACCATAACAGCAGAGCCCTTAATTTTCCTGTCTTAATCGCTTCTGGATCTCCAACACTTAACAGTAGCTGGCACATCATAGCTGCTCAAATATGTGGTGAATAAATTAAGCACAATAGGAATTCAGAGAAGAAACAATGTAGTTTCATTGACAAAAAAGTGAAAGTGTTAGTTGCTCAATCATGTCTGACTCTTTGCAACCCCATTAAGAAACTGTAAAGAATCATACCCTAATAGCTGGGTAATAGCCAGAAAAAGAGGAGGAAAAGGAAGTGAGATGGGAAGCAGTGTTAACATTTTACTTTAGGGAAGCAGCCTTAGGAAACAAAGGATCCAAGGTAGAGTGTATTAAATTTCAAGTAAGTAGCATGGTGTGGATGAAAAACGCCACCTGCCAGATCAGTAAACAAAGGATGTTGCCGCCATCAAGCCAACTGCCACCGCAGCAGCCCTGGCTGTGCACCCAGAGGGGATTCACGATGGAGAAGAGCAGAATTCTGACCCCAGACAGATAGTTAAGCTGCATATGGAAGGAATGATCTCAGTGAGCCCAGACTCCTGCATCTTCCCATACCTAGAAATGCGCTAAATGCATAATGTGATGTCTGGTTTTCTTTAATTCACAGTAAATTTTTGATGTTGTGACTACCTGGTTTTTGTTGCAAAACTCTTATATCCTGACTCCTCCCTTACCTCTTTGGAGTACTCCCTCAGGGTTATCTGAGAGTCTGTCTTTTGGGCTTAAGTCCTCAGAAATTCTGCCCAACAAAACATAATTCTCAACATTAAAGCTATATATATATATATTTCTTTTTTTCAGTTGACAGAGGGGACAGACTAGAGATGGTCTTGAAAACCACAAGGAGTAGTCTAGGCTGTCTGAAAGCCATCGAAGGTCCTGATTCAGAGAGAGATGGAGAAGGGGGTATTTTAGAAAGATGATTTCAGGTGGTATAGGTCCACGATCTCCTATCTGAAACCCTTGAAGTCAGATGTGTTTTGGAATTCAAAGTGATTCATATTTGAGAAAGGAATATGGTATATATACCATATATTTGTAAGCACACCCAGCGGGATCTGGGCTAGCACACTAAATGAAATGCATTCAAGGTTAGCAGGGAAACATGAATACTCCACAAAACAGCATAAGTAAAGTTTATCTAAGGCCTCAAGCCAGGCTGGGTTTCGTTGCCAAATAATAAAATTCTGTTTTCAGAGCTTTCAGATTTTAGCATTTCTGTAGGCTGTAATATTCAGAATAGATTGAGGAAGGAATCACAGGCTAAAAAGGAGGCTTGCAGAGAACAGCAAGTTTGACCTATTCTATCTAAATACTAGCCACAATTTACTGAGCATTTATTTTATGCCAAGCACTACACCAAGAGCTTTACATGTATTCCACATTTAAATCCTCATAGTAATCCTATGATATAGGAATTTACTGTCCTATTTGACAGGTCAGGAAATCAAGGTTTGCAGTCAACAAGTTATTTGCCTAAATGCACAAATATATTAAAAGAAAATAAATTACACAATTGCAATTAGCATTTAGGTCTGAGCAGAACCCAAGCTCTAAAACCTCTATCTACATCCCGAAATCTGCCTTCATCATATTGGTTAGAACACAAGTTCTTTTCCCGTCTTAGCCTTTCCATGTAGACTTTGCTCTGCTCGCAGCACTCACCCCATGCCCCACTTCTTCATCTGGCCATCTCCTACTCACCGCTGTAGGTCTCACATGAGCTGAAGCTGGTCCTGTTATAGTCCCCCATGGTTCCTGACTTCTCCCTTTGGAACGCATTCCAGTCATCAAATTACAATTCCCTATCTATGCCAGTATGCCCTGCTATACTATAAACTCAGTACAGTGAAGACTACGTCTCTTTTGATCCTCACTGTGTCCTCAATTTTTTCCCCTATTTCCAGCACTGATTGCACCCAAACCTGTCATGATTTACTGAATTGTAGATGCAAACAGAGGAGAGACACACACACACACACACACACACACACAGAGAGAGAGAGAGAGAGATCTAGTTGTGAGGTGATAAGCTTAGGCTATAATGGTAGCAACGGGAATAGAGAGAAGACGGTTACTATATATAATTTTGCTTAAAATTATGAGTGTTATTGTAGCAATTATATGCAGACATACGATCGTTGCTTCTATTAAACAGAGTAATTTAATACCTGTTGTTATGATTACTATCTTTATAATACAAAATAACCTCTAAATGGCTATGATTATCACTGGAGATATTTCACCTCAGAATGACTTGCCATGTATCTACTTCAAGAAGCTTTTATAAATAACCACATCATTCAGTTTTCTGATGTAGCTGCAAAATTAATCTGACAAAACAAAATAATTCACTCCTCTAGATGGCAACCCACTGCAGCATTCTTGCCTGGAGAATCCCATGGACAGAGGAGCCTGGTGGGCTATAGTCCATGGGATCATGAAGAGTGGGACACGACTAAGCAACTAACACAAAGATTCAAGAGTCTGCTGTTGCTGCTGCTGCTAAGTCGCTTCAGTTGTGTCCGACTGTGCGACCCCATAGACAGAGGCCCACCAGGCTCCCGCGTCCCTGGAATTCTCCAGGCAAGAATGCTGCAGTGGGCTGCCATTTCCTTCTCCAACAAGTGAAAGTGAAAAGTGAAAGGGAAGTTGCTCAGTCGTGTCCGACTCTTAGCAACCCCATGGACTGCAGCCTACCAGGCTCTGTTGTCCATGGGATTTTCCAGGCAAGAGTACTGGAGTGGGGTGCCATTGCCTTCTCTGATTCAAGAGCATGAATCTCCTAAAACTGAAAATTATATCTGAGTTGTGAATAAGGTATTATTACAACATACTTTTTGGAGGAAATGATAACTAGAGTCAGTCAATGATTTAATTTCACTATTAGTGCTTTTAGCTAATATTATTGAATTTGTAAACAATTCCCAAATCAGAAACAGGTTGTCATCTAAAAGTTCAATTGTGTAGCAGGTATTTAGCTCCTGGAACTCAGGTTTCCCAAGGTACAACTAGTAAAAATGACTTCCCAAGTGAATGTGGACAACCTTTCCCCCATGAAAAACAAAAATAGTTTATTTGGATTCATACAGGAAGGACATTTAAAATAACTAATTATAACAAATACTGAACACTTAAAAACGTAAGCAAAACATGACTGTATGGTAGACAAAAATGACTTAAAATTTCAGAAAACTTCAAAAGGATCTTTGAAAGAATTTAGGATTAGCAAAAAATTATTAAATTTGGTAACCTTCCATTTTTTTCCTCACTGGCTTCAGATTCTATATTGATTACTGATAACTCCCTTTAAAGCTTCTGTCCTATAGGGTCCCTTAAATGGGTCTTTTCTTAGTTTCCATTTAGGTAAGGAATTCTATCTGAAGATAGTGACAGAAATTCTGTCAAAATAAAATAACACATTGCAGAAAGATCTCATTTATGTCACTCTGTTTTACAAATACTATCATAACAAACTAACAAGTAGTTTTAAATTTCTGACTTTTTTACGATTTTAGGCAAAGCAACAAGTATATTAGTGTTTATTCTGATAGACCTGAAATTTCTTTCACTCTAACAGTGTTTTTCACAATCGACTTTTCATGTTTTGAATCAACTGAGGTGGAGTTAAGAACTTCAGATATTATTAATATTTCTTTCTCTGTTGGCTGTGCTCGGTCCTTAGTTGAGGCATGTCGGGTCTTCATCGTGCCATGTGGGATCTGTCACTGTGCTGCAGAGACTCTCTAGCTGTGGTGCGCGGCCTTAGCAGTCGTGATGTGTGGGCTTAACTGCTCTGTGACATGTGGGATCTTAGTTCCCCAAGCACAGACCAAACCCTCGTTCCCTGCATTGCAAGGCAGATTCCTAACCACTGGACCACCAGGGAAGTCTCAACTACACCTGGTAAACAACAAGGTCCTAATGTATAGCACAGAGAATTACAGTCAGTGTCATCCGATAAACCATAATGGAAAAGAATATGAAAAATAATATATATATATTTGTATAACTGAGTCACTTTGCTATATAGCTGGAGTTAATAGAACATTGTAAATCAACTATACTTCAATAAAGTTTTAAAAAAAGAACTGCAACTATAAAACTAAACTAGCAACTATACTAGCCTCTGAAGCCCTGTATGTAACATGTAATCACTTTATCAATTACAATATAAAAACCAATTAACTTTTTGCCTGAGAAGGTATAGGCAACTCAAAAACTACTATAATGGTCCTTATACAAGTACAGGTCAAAAAGGATGACTCAGACTTTCCCTTTTTTTGTTAATATTGCAAAATCACAGACACGTTTCAGTCAAATGATTTCTATATTTAAAAAAGTTCTTTTCCAATTTCTTCTACACTTTAAGACAAAAGTGGTATCTCCTATCCATCAATATATAGATCACATGCTGCACAAAGCTGAAAAATATGATGGGGCTATTAACCTCTTCTGCAATTCTTTGACACCAACAAAGGCTGCTGACCAGAAAAATCAAGTTCTTTCCTGGAGGTTCCAAAAAAACAGTAAAAGACACATATATATCTCAGCATATAATACTTCAGCCATCTTAAACTTGCCAGTAACACTCAGATATCAATGGGCAGTGCTCTTTGATAAAACAGAAAATGTCTAAATTATAGAGGGCAATTTGAGAAGTTCCCAACCTATAGCATTTGTTCAAATTTATATTTTCTGCACTGCTAAGTAATTTGGCTTCCTAACAGGTTGTTATTTAGGGATTGGGAAGGTTGAAAAACATTACTATGAAACTGACAGAAATATTTATAATCAGTAGATCACTGAAATACAAACATAGATGTGCTTTAAGATTTACAGAACTTCTCGTACTGTATTATCATGAGTTCTAGTCCCAAATTAATGAGCCAGCATCAAAATCATAGCCAGGTGTTTTACAAAATTCCTTGAGTTCTCATCAAGTATCATTCTATTTGCTAAAAAATGTTATGCTTATTTTCAGCAAAGTTACTTATTTAATGGCCATATCATCAATGTCTGTTAATCACTCAGTCGTGTCTGACTCTTTGCACCCCACGGACTGCAGCCTGCCAGGCTCCTCTGTCCATGGAATTCTCCAGGCAAGAGTACTGGAGGGGGTTGCCATGCCTCCTCCAGGGGATCTTTCCAACCCAGAGATCGAATCCAGGTCTCTCACACTGTAGGCGTCTTTCCCATCTGAGCCACCAGGGATGCCCAAGAATCCCGGAGTAGGCAGCCTACCCCTTCTCCATGGGAATCAATACTATCAAAGCTTTCGACACACATGGGCCCTTTACAGTTATGAAACAACTCGTGCAGACTCAGTTCTGGTAGTATATTTTGCTATAGAGAGAAAGTTCTCAGTGACGGCTGAATTGACAATTCAGTCTACAAACTCTTATTTCATCTATAATACACCTTTAGACTAGTACTGATAGTATTCTAACTGCATCCTCTTTGGAAACACTTTCAGTAGAAAATCTCCATTCCAACCCAGGATGTGAAAAAACTGGTCTTCCCTTTCTGCAGGCAGGGCTGGCTACCCTAGAAATGGTATACAAGGGGACATAAGAGAGAGAATCAGCCACGTGTTTCAGTTTACTTCAGTATAAGAGGGGATCCAGCTTCTGTGATATATTAACTAAGGAACAGAGGATAATATATAACCCTTTCCATTTAAAAAAGAATTGTCTCGTGATCTAAATCTCTTCATAAAGACTGTGTGAAGAGTACTTAGAGTGAATCTGTTCAAGAGTTTAAGTACAAACTTGATCTACCAAGTTGAAAAAAGTCTCCATTTTCAGATATCCACTGAGTTCTTCAAATCTCAAATTTTGCAAACTATACACAAATGCCTTCCTAGGTAAGTTTTTAAATAGTGACCATTTCTTTTAGGAAGGTACTAGAGTGGCCTCTTCCCTTTCTAGTAATAACATAATGTGCTAAGAGAGGCATTTTCTTTTATAGGAAATGCAGAAGTGAAACTTTCTGTTGGCCCAAGGATACGAACAGTGACTAAACATGAACATGTAAGCCACAGATATTGAAAGAGAAGCAAAGGTTTGGTTTTAAAACTCAGAAGGCAGTGAAGTGTGGTGTCTGTCAACAGCAGCCAACAGTTCTGAGTCCTTGCCTCAGTGAGAGTATGCTTTAAAGAATCTGGAAACATAAAAGCGGTATTTTCTTTTTATTCTTACCTTTCTGGATGTCACTCCCAAGGTCTTAGTTCATACCTTAATTATAGCATTTATCAAAGTATGTAATTTACCACTAGAGAGCACAAATTTCCTAAGGGAGGGACTGGCTCTTAAATAGTTTGGGATAGACTCTTGAGAGTCCCTTGGACTGCAAGGAGATCCAACCAGTCCATCCTAAAGGAGATCACTCCTGAATATTCATTGGAAGGACTGATGCTGAAGCTGAAACTCCAACACTTTGGCCACCTGATACGAAGAACTGACTCATCTGAAAAGACCCTGATGCTGGGAAAGATTGAAAGCAGGAAGAGAAGGGGACGACAGAGGATGAGATGGATGGATGGCATCACCAACTCAATGGGTATGAGTCTGAATAAACTCCAGGAGTTGGCGATGGACAGGGAGGCCTGGCATGCTGCAGTCCACGGGGTTGCAAAGAGTCAGACACGACTGAGTGACTGAACTGAACTGAATTAAATTGATGCGATATAAATGGGTAAAAAATGGCCTCTATATACTGACCCTCTGTGGTCCACCTCTTTGGGATTCTCCAGGCAAGAATACTGGAGTGGGTTACCATGCCCTCCTCCAGGAGATCTTCCCAACCCAGGATCGAACCCAAGTCTCCCACATTGCAGGCAGATTCTTTACCGTCTGAGCTACCAGAGAAGTCTTTACAGCAGCTAACACCCATTAAAAATCCACAGGTTCCAAAATACAAATTGCTGCACATCTAATTGTTTTAAATATCACCCCAATAAGCAGATATTCAGCCATCAGTGCCTGTCTGGTTTGCATACACTTAAACTATACCCAATATCTGCTAGCCAAAGATAAAAATAATCCCTGTAACTTTAAAAGACCCCATCACTGCTGTTCTCTGGAACTCTCTGACCCAAAGAATCCCCATTGTGCCACTGGGTGACTCTACCTAGACACATATCCTCCCTCTATGATCCTCCTCACTCCCAGATGTTCCCTTGCCCTCTTCCTCATCTCGGTAGTGACCCCCTGCTGTCGTCTCTGGAAGGTCTCAGGCTAATGAGGGGGCTTGTCATGTGCAAGTCAGTGACAGTGAAAACTCAAAGTGTTAGTCACTCAGTTGCGTCCAACTCTTGGCACCCCCTTGGACTGTAGCTCACCAGGCTCCTCTGTCCATGGAATTCTCCAGGCAAGAATACTGGAGTGGGTTGCCATTTCCTCCTCCAGGGGATCTTCCTGACCCAGGGATTGAACATGGGTCTCCCACACTGCAGGCAGGTTCTTTACTGGTTAAGTCACCAAGGAAGCCAAATATGCCAAAGTGTCACGCAAATAAGGTTCACTGTGTACTACTGTCATCTTGTGGCCATAGCTTTTTACCTTGATCAGCCCCCAAATCCCTCAAACTCACTATACAACACCCAACTAATGGTCCTTGGAGCAGCTACACATTTCTCAAATGAATTACTGGAAGCTGTTAATTCCTCAGTTTAAATAGAATCTCTCTCAGGTTTGAAAATAGCCCTTCCCACCACTGAAACAGTCCATCACATAAAGCAGCAGTCTCCACCCTTTTTGGCACCAGGGACCAGTTTTGTGGAACGAAACTGGGGGTGGGGTGGAGGGATTGTTTCGGGATGATTCAAGCACATGACATTTATTTCTCTTGTTATTACATCAGCTCCACCTCAGATCATCAGGCATTAGATCCCCGAGGCTGAGGACCCCTGACATAATGAACCTCTGGAGCAGAACACCAGTGAGCACAAAGCTGAAATGGTAAGAGAGGAGAAGCGACAGGAAGCCATAACAGGGCTGCCAGCAACAAAGGCAGAGTTGCAGCTGTCTTTATTGAGGGTTGACTGTGTTCTAGAGAGCATACCGATATGTTAAGATTGAATTTATGCAACAACCCTTATGTATATTCCATTATTTATCCTCATTTTACAAATGGGGAACCTGAGGCTTACTGATATAATTTAATCATGGCTTATAGATGTTAACAGATGAAATCTAGATAACCCAGATTTGTGATTCTTGAAAGCCAATGTTCTTAAACAATATATAGATCACATATCAAAGAAATGAGAGCACCTAAAAACTCAATGACAGCTAAAGAAGTATCAGTAGTCGAAGAAAAAACAGGGTTGATCTTAGAAAAGAGGACATGTAATAGTCATTTAGGGACACCACAGCCAGCTCAGCTGAGGGCAAGAGAGTAGAGAATTAGGAGATTAGTAGTCAAAGAGAACAGCATAGAAGAATTTTAAAACAAAGAAAATAAATCCACAGAGAGAAATTCAGATGAGCAAAGAATGAACATCACCCTAAAAAACAGAAACTAACAGTTAACCTTCAGAGACATCCCTGGTAGTCCAGAGGCTGAGACTCTATGCTCCCAAGGCAGGGGCCAAGGTTCAATCCCTGGTCAGGGAACTAGATCCCACAGGCTACAACCAAAATCTCTCATGCCACAACCAAAATTGAAGATTCCCATGTGCCGCAACTAAGACCCAGGGCAGCCAAATAATAATATATTTTTAAAAACACTTAACCTTCAAAGTATAGTCATAACACTTACCTAAACATACCTTAAGAAATATATGTAATCTCTATGGTTTCCACTGACCAATCAGACTAGCTGATGGCTCATCCCTACCTACTAGGCCAACAAAAAGTGTGTGTGTGTGTGTGTTGACAGACAAGGGAATGATTCAGGAAGGAATTATTATATATACATACCTCTGAAAGCTACATATTCAGAGGCCATGGGAGTTTGTTGGAAAGTGACCTCCCCACACCCCAGTGAACTGGTTGCTTGTTAGGTGGGGAAATAAAAGAAGAAGAAGCAAATAGGAAGCTTATTTTAAAAATCAGTGTGTAAATATATTGCAAAATTTAATCAAACTTTTATAAAAAACATAAATTAGAAACTAAACAAAGGGACATCTGGGTCCCTTTTCCTCCTCTGGAATACATGGCTCCAAATTCTGTCTCCTAATCAAACTGGTACAGTTCAAAGTGCAGTATTTACATCCTGAGTCTATTACTGCTCCAGCTAGACAACAAGTACAAGAAATACAATGCAGGGAAGAAAGGAGGCGGGGGAAGGAAGAGGAGGAAATGAGAGGGAGGGGCAGGGACAGAGACAAAAGAATAGAAAGGAATGAGAGTCTCTTTAATTGCAAATTGTAGAGGTAACTATCTAACAAGGAATGGTGCTAATTAATCATGTGTATACAAAAAAATAAAACCAACACAAGCTGGACAAACTCTCAGTATTACTAATTAAGATTTGCTGACCACCTACTGTATGCCAAGCTCTATTAATGCATGCATGCTCTGCCATGTCTGACTCTGGAACCCCATGGACTGTAGCCTGCCAGGCTCCTCTGTCCATGGGATTTTCCCAGCAACAATAACAGGGTGGGTTGCCATTTCCTCCTCCAGGGGATTTTCCCGACCTAGGGATCGAACCGGGTCTTCTACGTGTCCTGCATTGCAGGTAGATTCTTTACCCTGAGCCACCAGGAATGGCCGTTAGTTTAATTAATTAATATGAAAACACAACAAACGTGTAATGTAAATATTAGTATTGTCCCCATTGTACTGACTAGAAACCCGAGAGACACAGAACTTAAAATCATTTTATAATACTCTCTCACTTGTCTGCAGTATTGTAATGTCAGCTTCACCAAGTAATTAGCAAACACAGAACTAGGGTATGCTGTGATCGGATGGCAGCATCTTACCAGTATTCAATAGTTCCCCTGGTTTTCAACGAAAGGAAGTTTTTAAACTGACATCTTAGATAATTTACATAGTTTACTTTCAGAATTCCAGCAAAGAGCTACGGAGCACAAAGGTCAAAATGCCTCCCTGATCACTCGCATGAACTCAGCCTGTATGACTTAGCTTGTGTATAAAAGCAGTTGAATTTATTTTCTGACACTAATAACACACAGAGCTTTTCAGGTGTTCATTAGTCAGCACTTGACTAACCAACTGCAAAGTACAAACTAGTCAGTATGTGACAAAATGCACTGTGATGAGCACATATGAGAAGATTTTCCTGTGGTGTTTGCATTTAAGAAACATAGAAATTTTCATAAAATAAATGTTAATGATCACTATAAAATGAATTCTAGGTTTGGATTTGCATTAAAATGGTTATTCTTTTTATTTAAATTATGTGGGAAAAAAATTAGGTACTCCCATCCAACATAATGAGCCCTACAAGAGAGATTTAAAACCTTCCCAGTTTCTGCTTTCATCTCCCTAAATTTAGTTTCAGCAATATACAAAATGAGTATTTTAACTTAATTTCTCAAGGACTTGACAATTGGAACATAAGCTTTGGAGACAGTCAACAATGAAGAATTCACTTTGGAGACAGTCAACAATGACGAATTTGACCTAGCTCTGTTAAACAGAAGCTTCCCCTGAATTCCAAAAAGAAGGCAGAACCATAAACTTAACAATCTTGCTAAATGAAAACAGGAGAGGGAAAACCAGTACAAAATGAGATTATATATTTAATAAGCTACAAGTCTCTGCATCCAATACGTTTTATCTAAATGATTATAGGGTACAGTTTCAAGGGAGGGAGGGGAAAATCTGGAACTGAAAATGATTCAGAAAGGATTACTTCAGAAATAGCCATTTCTAACTGGGTAGATTGTTGTATGCTCTCTAGAAGTACATTTATCACAAGCAAAATCCATCAAATTGATGGGAAATTTTCTGCTAAAATGCATGTTGATGTGACCACACAGCACAGAAGTAACATTTGTTCTTACTGAACAGTGACTTGGACTTTCTTCTGCTTTCTCTTCTCCTCGTCAACATGACCAATGAGAATGTTCCAGCTTAAAGAATATGCGAGTTTATACTAATAATAAAATAATCCCTAAATTATATTTTGTATTTAAAATATTCTAAAACAGTTTTATCTGAATGTTTACAATAATCAAAGATGAAAATAAATATATTAAACATTGTGTGACAAAGCAAAATGTCAATGGCTGCTTACTAGAAAGATTGAGAAGTATACTTTCCATCTCCTCAAGTGATAAACTGTAAGTTTCTCTTTAGCACTAAAATTCTGTTTCTATTTTAAGTTTCTAGTAAAAATATGATACATGCTTGAGCTGGAGACTTTGATATGTAAACCCAGAAGGATAAAATTTTGACCAAGTCTTGAAAGGTCGTTGTAGTAAACAACCAGAAAGGAATAGATATCTCACATGAACAAAAAGAACAAGTTAGGAGGAAAAAAGTTGGGGAACTGGGAGAAGCTTTATGTATGCAATTTTTCTAAACAAACCCAGTTCAGTAAAAGAAGGAACTGCCAAACAACTATTGAGCAAAATAAAAGGAGACTATCATACTGAGGAAAAGATGATTGTTGGGTAGGCAGTTTTGACTTAAATCCAAGAGATTCTACCTGGAGACTAAGTTAAAAAGTTTCAAGGCATTGGTTAACACAGTCAAGATGGACCAGGTGCTGGGGTGGGGCAAGGAGCAGCAAAAAAGAGAACCATAAGAATCTCAATCACTTTAACTAGCTATGTCCAACTGGTTTGATTTTTTCTAATGTGTCTAAGACTTTCAGTTCTGCCTAGATTTACCATTTTGCCTGAAACAACACTCACACACACACACACACACACACAAAAAGACAAAAATATTTCAAACGATGGGGGCTCCTTGGGGGTTCCTGGCAAGAATCTGCTTGCCAATGCAGGGGACGTGGGTTTGATGCCTGGTCCAAGAAGATTCCACATGCCACAGAGCAACTAAGCCTGTGAGCCACAGCTACTGAGCCCACGTGCCTAGAGCCAGTGCCCCCCAAGAGCAGCCGCTGCAGTCAGAAGCCTGTGCGCTGCCGTAGAGAGTAGAGGAAGTCTGTGTGCAGCAACAGAGATCCAGCATAGCCATAAACAACCAAATAAATAAGAAGGTTTTAATGTTTCAAACAATCGTTTTTAAGACACTAGACATCAGGCAAGAAGATCCAGTGATCCCCCAAAGAGAGTGAACAAATGAGGCAAGCCCTATAATTGCCCCCACATACTGCCTTGAGAAAGTGGGCAGGTCGTGGCTCAGGGAAGGGACCCAGGGGAAGGGACCCAAGCAAAGCTCTAACAGAGCAACCACCTGAGCTGAGGAATTGAAAATCCAGGGAGTCTAGACTGCTGGAGTTCGCAAGGCAGAGTATCAGAAAGGAGGAAGGTATACAGAGATAGAACTTAACAGACCTGTGGAGGTTCACCTCGCATGTTCAGCAGAGTGCTGATCGCTGCATATATGTAAGAAAACTACCTGAAGATGGGAAAAGAAAGAACCACCCCAGAAGCTTAGAGAGAGGACATTGCCTGACACACACAAAGTGGGGAATAAAGTTTGTTTCTCCCAGTCAGACTGGAAAACTTCATAATTAACGAGACATTGCTTAGAGCTCTCAGAAGTAAGGGAACAATTAGCCCTTGACTAAACCTTGCTCTGTTCTTGCCAAACAAATCTTATAAGCAGGAACCAAAAGAATCAATCTGTTTCCAAGTAACTTAACTGCATCCGATAACAATGCTTGAGAATAAAAATATTCACCATCCAACAAGGTAAAATTCACAAAATCTGGCATGCAATCACCCAATCAAACACTAAACGTTATTTTTTTAACTTGTATTCACATGTTTCAAAAGTTAAGTAGAGAAATAGCAGATATTAAAAAACCCAAATTGAACTTTTGGAGCTGAAGATTACAGTGATTCGAAAAATTCACTGGATAGGATTAATGGCAAATTAGACACTACAGTAGGAAAGATCAGTGCACTTGAAGACATATGCTGTAGAAACTATTCAAAATGAGAGAAAAAAGAAACAAAAGTGAAAAGAGCATCCCTAATACAAGGTACAATTTCAAATAATTAAATATATGTATAATTGAAGTCCCAAAGGAAAAGAGGGTGGGTGAATAAGAAATTTTAAATATAAAATGGCTAAAAATGTTACAGATGTATTTTTTAAAAAAAAAAAACTATAAACCCACTGATCCAAAAAGCCTAATGAAACCCAACACAAAAGACATGAAGAAAACTATACCAAGGTACATC